>JASANR010001563.1:0-185078 GCA_030849635.1 Wallacemonas sp. MBr04
GACTCGCCTAAAAGCAATGCCATGCCGGACGATTAAGCTGGCCAAGTTTGTTATTCACGTATCTGTTTATCCTAGTCTTCCACAGAAATGAATCCACTGAAACACGAACAGCCAGTGCCCAGGACGATCCCCACCTGACCGTCACCAAACAGTGGTCTGGGTTAGCGAGGGCACACCAGAGCTCCTCAGTCACGCGCACGCTTGCAGCTCACAAGCTGCACTTGCCATTGCACCTCGCCAGCCTCACACCCACCCTCTTCTTCGTTCTCTCTGGCTTGCCTCAGCCGCCTTTCCCTCAGGTTACTTCTGGCCTCGCTCTCTCCTCGCATCACCCACAGTCAACAACAAGAACAACATCACTGACAAGGTCACCTCCCCCACCCCGTCCTCGTTATCCATGTCGATCCGTTTCATTCTCCAGTACAGCAATACGCCGAGCCACGCCTTGACGGTGTCCGAGCCGTGGACTCGCCTCCTTGTGGAAACGGAGTCGCCCAGTGGCAGAGGCCACGTCATCGGGAAAGAAGTTGAACTGCGCAAGACAACAGCCGAGTTCAACATCATCACCGCCATCGAGGTCAGCCAACTCCAGTCGGACCCCACGAAGGCGCTGCGCTACCTGAATGCAGCGAAATGGTGGTTGCACAGGGCACCGTTTGGTGTGGAGCGGCTGCCCGTGAAGTTGATCGTGTATGCGTGCAAAGACGAGCAGCTCTACGACGACCAGTGGCGCATCACGTGCCTGGAACTGCGCTACAGCTGTGGACTGAGCACCACCACTGTGGAAAAGCTCCGCTCACTCTTGCCAGCTGTGGAGGAGCTGTCTCTCTGTGGTGACACCTCTGCGCAGATTGTGGACAGCGAGTTGCTGGGTGAGTGCAAGCACCTGCGCCGTCTCAGTCTGCCGTACTCTGCCTTCGACACACTCGCATGCATTCCCCTCAAGCACCTGACCGCGCTGAATCTTCATGGCTGCCACCTCGTGAGGGACATTGAGCATCTGTCCAAGGCGTACGCGTTGAGAGAGCTTGACCTTGGTTCAACGTTCGTCGAGAAGTGCACTGCACTCAGCAACTGCACGGCACTGCGCAAGATAAACCTGTCCGAATGCAGCATCACCGACTTCTCCTTCCTCGCTGCACTCCGTGAACTCCGCGAGCTGAGCGTCTCTCAGTGCACGAGCGTCAGTGACCTCCAAGTGTTCACACATCTCAAGCACCTGGAGAGGCTGGACATCGCACACACTCCCGTCAGCTCACTCCGGCCACTCGCCGCATGCCGCGCTCTTCGGGAGCTGGACGTGTCGTACTGCGCCAAGCTCGAGGACCTCTCTGACTTGAGTGACGCCATATCGCTAGAGAAGATCGTTGCCCGCAGTAGTGGTGTCCGCGTTCTCACTGAGCTCGCACTGTGCCCATCACTGCGCGAGGTGGACTTCGCCCGTTGCCGCAGTCTGAATGACCTCTCTGGCTTGAGTTGCGCACCATTGCTGGAGAAAATTGTTGCAGGCAATGCCATTCGGGATCTCACTGGTCTCGCACGGTGTCCGTCCCTGCGCGAGGTCGATCTCGCATACTGCCGCAATCTAGATGACCTATCTGGCTTAAGTGGCGCCGCATCATTGCAAGTCGTGAACTGTCTTGGCACTTCGGTTCGCTCTTTTCTGCCGCTTCACACGTGCCCCATGTTGAGGTATGTCCGTTTGCCCAACGGGTCCGAGCTTTCAGGCGCGGCGGCACTGAGTGCTTTGCCAACGGGAGCATAGGTACCAGGCACGTCGGCAGCGAGTACCGCACGCCGAGTCTCCGCAGCCAATGGCTCCACAACCACTGCCAGCACCTCGGTGTCGCATACACACACACACACACACAGAGAGTCCTTAGCCACGCCTTTTGTAGGTGGCGTCCAAGACCTTCACGCCACCCAAGCCGTCGCCAGCTTTGTTGTTGTTGTTGTTCTTTCGGTTGTGTCAGCCGGTCGACTGATGATCTACGCGATCTGTTTGTTTTATTTTTTCGTTTCTTGACATGCACCGGTGATGATGATGCGAGCAGCCCCATCTGTCACGCGCCGCATTCATCCACCGTGTTCATCAAGCATCCTTTACAACCTTTCACTCACTGTCCTGTTTGTTTGTTGTTGTTTCCCTACTTCTCTTCCCATCGCTTACGTTACTTTCGCTCCTTTCCGTTTCCTTCTTTTGTTTCTTTTTCACCCTTTTCGACCCTGAGACACAGCGGGCTTGTGCATTCTCGTGACTGACACACTTCACGCAGCACGGTTATGTCGCCACTGTCAGTCCTCGTTCTCTCTTTCCTGTTCTTTCCTTTTTACAATCAGATTCAGTGTATCTTACTCGTTGGTCACGTAGAAGTGCCCCCCTCCTCCCTTGGAATGCTCTTTGCTGTCCCACGGCACTCACGTCGACACCTCCCTTGTTGTCTCCTTGTTCTCTTCTTTGTTTCCCTTTCTCTTCATCCAACAGACATAAACAGATGCATGCCCCCACAGAAAACAATATCATCTACACGAAACTTCAACGTCAAAGCTGTCAACCGTCTATGAGACACTCCCGAGAAACGAGGACTCTCGTATCCCCGCATCGTCCTGCTCATATCTTTATCTACAAAATACCCTTCCCCTTCTAGTTTCTACTTCACACCTCACGCTGGAAAAGGGATACAAGGAAAGGATATTCATTTTACTCCATCTCACCTTTTCCCTCGCTCTCAAGATAGGGAAACAACAACAACAACAGCATAGAACGATATACCTCTCTCTCTCCCTGACTTGCCATGAGCCACACTGTCAACACCGCCAACATCAGGGACGAGGAACCCGTCTTGGAAGAGAGCCACAACGGCACACGCGACAATGACAGCGCATTCCCAGGTGATGAGGTGGTGATGGCAGCGCGTGGCCTTGTGGATCTTGGCGACGACGCGTCCTCGCCAACTAGCATGGACCACCACAACAACGGCGACGACGACGACGGCGCCACTGACGGCTCCGCGGCTGGGGACGTGGTGGAAGTGGATGTGGCGGAGAGTGATGACGCCAGCCACCACCACACCCCGCAGCTCGTGGAGGGCGACTTCTTCCCGAGCGACGCCCCTGCGGATGTCGCGGCCGAGCTGGAAGGCGCCGATAGCGAGGCCGCCGTCGCGGAGCTGGTCGCAGAGAGTGTGCCATCATCGTCCAGGCCGAGCACGGTCCAGACACCACAGCAGTTGCCACCACCCAGGGAGGCGACGCCACGGAAGCGGCGGCGTGTGCAGTGGGCGGATGGTGTGGTCGCGGATGCCGACCCTCATCAACACAGACGCTCTCTTATCAAGCACGTCACGACCTTCTACATGCCACAAAGTGCGCACCGTGATCATGATTTGCACGGCCAGCGCCATCCGCTCGGCTTCGGCGCGGCGGCGGACTCGGGCCTGTTCCCGGAGCCAGTGTCGGCGCCGGCCGCGTCCGCCGTCGCGATCTTCAAGGAGCGCGAGAACAGCAACGGTGAGCCCTACCTGTTCTGCCGAGCGCAGCGTGTCGCGCCGCGCTTCGTGGAGTGGAAGCGTGAGCACCACGCCGCCCTGGAGGTGCCCTTTGTCCCGCAGCCAGGCGCAGCGCAGGCACACGCTGTCACGCTGTTCGCCGCGCTTTATCCGCCCACGCAAACGGTCGCCACGCCGTCGTCGGCGCGGTCGCAGGCCGCGATCATGAACATCCACAACAACCTGCAGATGCCCTTTATTCGCCACGAAGAACTGTTTGACCAGCCCCTTTCCTTTGCATGAAATCGTTCAACATAAATAAAAAGAGAAAAAAAAAACGGTGGACGGCGAGGCTGTTGTTGTCGTTGATTTTCGCGGCACGTTTCCGCCCTTGGCCCGTTTCCTTTTGGCCCTTGATTGGGCGCGACCGCTATTCCCCCCAAACACCCCCAACCAGCACCACGCCCAACCCGCCTCTCCCACCACCTCCACACGCAAGCCGAGGAAAACGCCATAGTACACAGCCCCGAAAACCACACGCAGCCGGCACTGGCATCTTTCTTTCAGTATTTGATGACGCTATCGCGGCGGTGGCTTTCAAGCTTCCCTAGCTCAGTCGGTAGAGCGCACGGCTCTTAACCGTGTGGTCGTGGGTTCGATCCCCACGGGGAGCGCTTTTTTTCCCCCGGTTCTGTTTTGCGAAGAGGTTGGGGGGGGGGGCAGGTCGTTCCTCCTCCCCTCACCGACCACCAACCACCCCCCCCCCTGCCCACGTTGACGCCCCGCCCCTCCCGCCGCACTCACCACCTCCCTCCCACTCACTCCTCTCACTCGGCCTTTCGCTTCCAGCTTTTTTTTTCTGCGTTTGAAAAAAAAAACAGCCAATACACACGTACTCACTCTCACTCACTATTTACACGCACCACCATGTCCACGCCTGAGCCTTCCGTGCGTCTGCAGGGTCTCCCTACGACGTCCATCTGGCAGTCCATGACGCCGCTCGCCATAGAGCACAAGGCGGTGAATCTCGGACAGGGTTTCCCCAGCTTTTCGCCGCCACAGTTCCTGCTCGATGAGCTGACGAAGATTGTGGCGGAGAGTCAGGACAAGCCGCTGGCTCACCAGTACGGCCCTGTCAATGGCCACCCTGAGCTGCTCAACCAATTGCGCGCAGAGTACGGCAAGCGCTTCGGGATCGAGATCACGCCAAAGGAGGTGACAGTCACGAACGGCGTGACGCAAGGCATGAACGCGGTGATGCAGGCCTACATTAATCCCGGAGACGAGATTGTGCTCATCGAGCCCTTCTACGACGCCTACTACCAGGATGTCTACACATGCGGTGGCATTCCGCGGTACGTTCCTCTCGCGCCGTCCACCACCTCGGCCGACGACTGGGAACTCACCGAAGAGGCCCTGCGCAGTGGTGTGACGAACAAGACCAAGATCATCATCGTCAACACCCCACAGAACATCCCCGGCAAAGTCTGGAGCCGCCACGAACTCGAAATCATCGCCAAGGTTGCCACCGAATTCAACACGCTCGTTGTGGCCGACGAGGTGTACATGCACCTGACATACGACAAGCCTCACATCTCCATCGCAACGTTTCCTGGCATGTTCGAGCGCACCATCACAATGTGCAGCGCCGGCAAAACCTTCTCTTGCACAGGATGGAAAATTGGCTGGGCCATTGCGTGTGAAAAGGTCATGGGCCCCATCACGCAGACCATCTCCTATCAGACCTTCTGCTGCGCGACGCCATTCCAGATCGCCCTCGCGCGCGGTATGAAGGATGCCGAGACGAATGGCTACTACAACCAGCTCCGCGACGAGTACCGCCACCGCATCGACTTTGTCGTCAAGATGCTCGACAGCTGCGGCCTCAAGTCATGCCCACCATCAGGTGGCTTCTTTGTCATGGCGGACATCAGCAAGGTCGACCCCAAGCATTATTTCGACCCCACCAATAAGACATACGCCAAGGACTGGCAGTTCTGTCTGTGGCTCACCAAGACAGTCGGTGTCTGCGCCATCCCCACCACCGCCTTCTGCCAGGACAGCAGCAAGCCCATCTTTGAGAACTTCATCCGCTTTGCTGCGTGCAAGCCTCAGAGCGAGCTGTCGGCGGCGGCGGAGCGTCTCAAGAAGCTTGCCGACTACTGCACAGCTTAACGGACGAGTATGCACTGCCGCGCTATCCACGAAAGACTCCACCACCTCGACCCTGTTGTTGGTATGCATTTTGGCCGCCCATATTTTGTACTCGATGCCCAATTTGCTTTTTTTTCCTCGCTTTCCCGATCCAGATTATCAGGAAAGCTTACCGTCATCTTCTTTTTTTCCCCCTCTCAACTGTTCTTTTCGTTTTTTTTTTGCTTTTCCATGCTTTCATTCGTCGTGTGTTCCCTCGGAAGAGAGAGTGATACACTCACCCATTCTCTCTGCAGCCACACAAGGCTCACATTCGGGTCGTGTGCTCGGGTGCGCTGAAGGGCAAGCCGACAAGCGACGACTTGTGTGTCATGTCGTTTCCGCATGGCATTGTTTTCTCTTCGCTTTTTTTTGTTTTGTTTTTCTCCCCTTCATGTTCTTTTCCTCCATTTTTCTGATTTGCTCATGTTGTAGCTTTTCACCGAGTTCGGCGCCTTCCACCCATACATCCAGTTCAAATCCCTCTTTCAAGTGTTTTTTAATGTTTACCTTCTCTTTGTTCCGTCTCTTTTCCTCTTTTTTTGTTGTTGTATGGAGCCGTGGAAGCCGCAGTGTGCGTGACTCGTTTTGATTCTGTCTTTTTTTTTCTCTTCCCTTTCCTCGTCCGTGTGGATTTCTCTGTTTATTTTTCCGTTTTGTTTGTTCCTTCATTTTCGCTGTTTAGCTTCTCCACCCTTAACAGTATTCGCTTTTACAGTGAGAGGGCCTTGCCTTTGATGGCTGCCCCGCGTCGTAGCGTAAGCTGGCCACTGTATTGCGTATTTTCAGCACGCCCCTGAGTGAGTGATAACGTTCCTTTTGAGATCAGAAAACATGCAAACCAAAACAAGTGGAGAAAGTGACTATTGTGTTCTCTCTCTTTCTCGCGCGCGCGCTGCGAGAGTGAACGGAAAGCGTTTCAACGTGCACCCGGATTCCCGTGTACGACACCGACGATTCTGAGCCGCCCTGCCTTCCATCGTTCTGTGAAACCTGACATCGTGGTGCTGGTCCGCACTTTCCTGATTCTCGGCATGAAACGAAGAGTGAGTCACGACACCACATTTGTTCGCGTCTCTGTTGCTCCTCGCCTCGCTCAACTGTTCATCCGCACTTTTACACATACTTCCTTTTCTCCTGCTCACCTCAACTCCTCTTTCCTCCCCTTTTCCCTTCTTCTTCTCGTTGTAACTGTACACGAGTCAATGGGTATGGACCGCGACCGCGAGGTTGGCGATCTCAAGGTAAGAGATCGCACACAGGAATTTTGCGAGCGTCGCAAAGCGTTGCAGAGCTCCACCACAGGTGTTCCCACGCGGTCCCCAGGAACAGCAGCGGCCGAGTCGTCGGAACCTGCCACAGGGATGTTGCCACCATGGGTGAGAACCCTCGAGCAGTTCTTCGACCTAGAGTCCAAAGTGGTGGCGCGGCAGGACAAACTCGTCGAGAGCCAGCGGTCTTTCCTGAGACCACGCTTTGGTACTGACGATCAAGAAGAAGCGAAGCTCCAGGCCGAGGTAGACAAACAAGCCGGTGAGATTCGGCGGCTTCTCAGAGAGCTCGAGCGGATGGTGTTGACGGGCATGCGCCCAGGTGACATGGCCAACGAAGAGGAAGTTCGCATCGCCCACAACGCGCAGCGATGCTTGTCGACTGAACTGAAGCGCACCATTCAAACATTTAAGCGTGCGCAGGAGCTTTTTGGAGGCCAGCTCAAACGTCGCGAACTGAAAGAAAAGAAGTTCATGAACATCACCAATGACGAGGCAGCGGCGGAGCTCGTGGCCCGAGAGGAGAAGGCCGCTCAGTTTCTCGAACTCGGCTACGCAGAAGCCGACCTCGAAGGCCTGTTGCTTGAAGACACGCAGCAGCAGGAGACCAATCGCGAAATCAAGGAAATCCTGGCCAGTATCCAAGAGCTGCACTCCATGTTTGAAGACCTCAGCATCCTGATCGCAGACCAAGGCACGATGCTGGACCGCATCGACTTCAACATACAACAGGCATCCCAGCATGTCTCAAAGGGCCTCGGGGAGCTCAAGAAAGCTCAGGAGAACCAAAATACCTGTGTCACAATGTAAGTCCCTCTCTCTCTCGCTTTCTCTCTTGCCGCCGCTGCGGCTGTTGTCTAAGCCTCAGCGACGCCCACTCTTTCCGTCCGATTAAAGAAAAAAAATTGAGGCGCCTTGCTAACTACCAAATAAAACAAAGCAAAAAGATCCGCATCACTGAAACGAAGTGGCCGCCACTGGTGCGTGCGTGTCGTGTGGTGCCCCTGCTCTCCAAAGCAGACACAATCACGCTATCCCCCCTATCCGTACTCGCGTGTCGTTCTCCGTGCAAGCCGGCGACTGCTGTGAGCTTACTTCCCCAGGTTCATCCACCGACTGT
This sequence comes from Wallacemonas sp. MBr04, assembly GCA_030849635.1. NCBI lineage: Eukaryota > Euglenozoa > Kinetoplastea > Trypanosomatida > Trypanosomatidae > Wallacemonas > Wallacemonas sp. MBr04. The sequence continues at coordinate 8,073 of JASANR010001563.1, forward strand.
ACCCCCCCCCCCCCCCCACACACACACACAATCATCCTCGCTCTGTTCTTCTTCACCTTCCCCTCCTCTTCGCTTTATCGTTCTTTGAAAGTCAGGCTTTTTGAAAGGCAATGCGCGCGCTCACCGAGGAAGAGTCAAAGAAGCTCTTTGACAAGTTGGCGCAGTACATCGGCGCCAACACCACGCACCTCCTGGAGCACAAGGGCGAGGAGGAGTACGTGTTCCGCCTCCACAAAAACCGCATCTGGTACATGCCAATGCGTCTCGCGAAGCTTGCCAGCTGCGTGGCCAAGAAGAACCTGATGGGCATCGGTGTCATGTTCGCCAAGATCACGCACAACGGGAACATCCGCATCCAAGTCACTGCCCTCGAGTACATTGCGCAGTACTCGCTCTTCAAGATCTGGGTGAAGCCAAACCAGGAGCAAAAGTTCCTGTACGGCGGTAACATCACCCGCGCCGGTCTCGGCCGTGTGACGGAGGCGACGCCCAAGTATCAGAAGGTGGCGGTGTTCTCCATGGGCGATGTGCCGCTCGGCTTCGGTGTGGCTGCTCAAAGCACGCTGGAATGCCGCAAGTGTGAAATGAACGCTCAGGTGCTCTTCCACGAAGCCGATGTCGGTGAGTACCTCCGCGACGAGAACCGTATGACGTAAGCAGGGCCGAGTACTCCTCTCACTCTCTCCAAGCGTGGGAGACGAGCTCGTTTCCGAATGGAGTGACCGCGGTGGCCACGAGTCAGTGGAGGACGAAAAGGCCAAGATGAGAAATCATGTGGTCAGGCCACTGTCACAGCGCCTCAGCGAGGCAGTAACTATAATTGAAATCGCGTTTAACATGGTTCGCTCTTTTTTTTTGTTTGTTTCACATGTCGTCGCCCCTTGTTCTTGCGTTGTTCGCATCCCCCGACTAAGAAAGATTTGAGAAAAGAAACGTATATGGGCCACGCTGTGCGCTAGCTGCGTGCACCTTCGCTCGGGTGAGTGCAGCAGTGGTCAGGTTGCTCGGCTGAAGCGGTCTGTCAAAAACAGAGACGGTGTGCGTATGTTCTCTCACCAGAGTGCTGTGGACTGGGAGAGCTGCAGGAATGCAGCCTCTGAGACCTGCGTGGGCGTGTTTGTGGCTTTGTAGGTCTGTGTATGTGTGCGGTGGTCGGCCCGACTCGCCATCACCTTAACCATTCTCCTCTTACTCTTCCTTTTCCACTCTTCTCCTCACTTCTGCGCCGTTGGCATTGCGTATGTCCACAAGTTTACTGTGTCCTTCTCTGCTGTAAGCCTCCTCCGCCTGCCAGCGCCACTATCCATATACACACACACACACTCAAGCGCATATGTCTGCTCCAGTGGTCCAGCAGTCTCTTGGTCGTCTCCGCAGCAAGATGCTGCGCACGGCGCGTGGTTTTCACGACTACAACTTCCGTCAGTACTTTGTGCAGCACGTCAAGGACGACTTCACGGCAGTTGCGCAGCTCCCAGCTGAGCAGCAAACGGCCTATCTTCACAAGGATGGTCCAGCCCAGCTGCGTCAGCTTCAGCGCATGGTGGCTGTGAATCGCATGTACGGCCGTCAGAGTGTGTTCTTTGACAAGAAGGCCGGTGGAAAGTCCGTGGTGAACGACAGCTACAAGAATCACTAAGAGTCAAGCACTCGTTGTTGTTGTTGTTGGTTTTTTTTTTTTGCGATAACGTGAGAGAGCTAGGCATAAAGAGGGGACATTGGAAGGGGGAGGGAAACGGAGAGAGTTTGTGTTTGTGTCTGGCTCTTTCCTCTCGCCTTCTCTCTTTTATTGACCTCCCGTTCTCTCTGTGTCCCACCCCTCCCCCTTTCGTTCGGCCTCGCTTATCTGATCCCTTATTTCGCGCTTTTGCGACTGTTTCACATCTCAGAGGGTGCGTGTGTACCCTCTCTCTTCTTCTTCTATTCCACGGAAATGAACCCAATCAACAAAGTATCGCGTGAGTGGTGAGCAGTCATGTACGGCTGCTTGTCGTTTGCTTAGGCCTCTACTTCCCTCCCTATCTCTCCCTCGGTGAGTGTTTCTCCTGTGAGTGTTGTGTATCATTCCTCCTCCTTTTTTTTACGAACGAATCTCCGCGCTGTCAACAGTAGTCAGTCGAGTTCCGTCTCGTCCACTGCACCCTGCGCTTGATATGACGCCACATAAAGATTTGGATCTGGTCCTTCTCTTCCTCTTCCTCTCTCACATCGCTCTCTCCCTTGTCCATCCGCCTTTTTTCACCTCATGATAGAAGTCGCAGTTTTGAGTCTGGTGTACTTTTGCAGTCGATTATCTTCCCCACGTTCTTGTAGTTTGCTTTGCTTTGCAACCTTGTTTTCTTCACCTTTTCCTTTACATCTTTGGTGGCCGCTGAGTCTCTCTCTCTCTCTCCCACTCACCCATTGCACCCACTTGTTCCCCGCCCGACATCATTGTACTCCGAGGACACACACACACACACACGCCAATAAGTAACTAATAACGCAGAATACGCAGTAGCGCTTGGCGTCGTCGCTGACGTTGAACACCAGACGGTATCACAGAAATCAAAACGGAATAATAGAAAACCATGTATACAGCCAAAGATGCCAGCATGGCCCATCTGGCCATCACTCAGCGCATGCAGCCCACAAACACATCCGCGCTCTTCGCTGAGTACTTTGCCATTTGCCAGCTCTACAGCGACACCCTTGTCGCACGTGAAACACACCGACAGTACATTACACAGATTGAGCATCTCCGCATGCTTCTCGTGACCCAGAAGCGGCAGAAGACGCCTGGCAGTACGTACGCCTCGAGCAAGCAAGGAGGAGGAGGAGGCGGTGGTGGTAGTGGTGGAGACGGTGCGGCCGCCACCGCCGCAGCCTCCTTGAATAGATCGCGACGACGTGCCGCTGCCGCGTCTTCGTCGGTATCCTCAGTCGAGTCAAACACGAATCCACTGGCTGCCTCCTCGACCATTGTGTCCACTGGTTCGAGCCTCCCGACATCACCACCACCTGCGCCAGCGACTGGCACGCCTGGTGCGCGCTACTCTCCGCCAGATGCGCCAGGAGCCACGCAGCCAAACACGACCTCCACCCCAGTGGGTGCGGGGCCGTCATGGGATGGGGCGGCCAAGGCCGCGGGCAGCACCAATAACAACAGCAGCAACAACAACGCGTCATCGGGGCGTGGCTCTGACGGCATGGGGCTGACGACGACAGTGTCCGCGTCAGAAACCAAGCGCAGAAGTGGGTTGCAAGCCTCCACGGCCACCGCCTTTGGTAGCCAAGCCTCCGCCATCTCCGCGAGTGGTAACCTGGCCAGCAACCCCAGCTCAAGTGGCATCCAACGATCGCACACGTCTGGGCTGTCACGAGACAGTGCTGGTGGTGGTGGTGCGGGTACGTCGCACTCTGCCACCTCCCCCGCTTCGCAGCAGGCCGGCGCGGCCACAGCGAGCAACGCCGCGAAGGACCGCAAGCGCCGTCGCAGCACCACGACGCCTGGCGCGATGGGCTCCAAGTCCATCGGTGTTTCGAGCCTGAGCATCGTGCGCAACGACTGCTGGGGATCAGAATACTACATTGAGACGTGCTACAAGCCGTGGAATGCGTTTATCCACCAGCTGAGTGATGACCTCGTGGAGCCGGTGATGGTGTGGGTCACCGACAACGACATGCACCCCTGTTCGCGCAACATTATCCGCTTTACGAACCGCTCCGCCTACGACATCACGCGAGGTGTCTGCTACCTGCGCTGGAGCACCTGGAGCGAGGTGAAGAACTACGTGGACGCCCTCCACGCCGTGGTGAACGCCCCGCTTTCTTCCTTCTACACCCCGCTGGCGATTGGCCTGGAGGTGCTCGGTGTGCCGGTGCTGTGCCTCTCCCTCGCCCCCGTGAGTGGCCCGTGGAACGACTGGGATCAGATCACGCCCGTGTGGCACTCGTTCTGTGCCATGTGTGCGACACTACGTCTGATGAAGCCGCTGAAGCACGTGGAGGGTGGTCGCAGTGATGACGTGCGGCTCAATGTTGGCGGCCTTGCGCAGGCACTGGGTCTCGCAGGACAGGGTGGTGCCGGCAGCGGGGGCCCCAGCCTGGGTGTGGCGGCGGCGAACGATCTGCTCAGCGGACGCGCCGGCGTGTCCAATGCCTCCGACGACATCAGCGCGCTGGTGGCGGTGATGCGCGGGATGAGCGGGGTGAACGTGCCAGAGAACCTGAGCTTCGCGCTGCGGAACAGCGCGCTCTCGATGGGGATGAACGACACTGGTGTCCCTGGTCAGTGGGACCTCACCGTGGGCGCAAGCGGCGCCTCGCACGGAAACGCCTGGGGTGGCGGGGCCAGCGCGGGTGCGATTCCACCACCCGAGCCCGGCGTGCCCACGTTTGCGACGAAGCGCAGTGTCTTCTACTCGGGCTCGGAGAACTACGTCGGGGGCAGCGGCGGAGGACACGGGATGCCTGGCCAGCCAGCAGGCGGCGGCCCCTTCATGTCCATGCCGCAGCAGCAGCAGCAGGCACGCTCATACGCCGCGCAGGGCAGCGCAGTGCGCGAGGACGTCGGGAAGGTCTCGCCCTTCGTGACGGCCGTCGGCGCGGATGCACGGTGGTACTTTATCGATGCACGCGCGCTGACGCTGTATCAAGTTCTGTCTCGGCGCTCCTTTGTGGCCGGCCGCATGCCGCGTCGTGAGATGTACGCCTCCCTGAGCGGCTGCGTCCTGCGTGACTGCGGCCCGAACGAGTTGGTGCTGCAATCCAAGCTGCGCACCATCGTCAGCCAGCTTCTCAACGGCTTCGCCACAAACGAGTCGATTCTCTTGTCCACGCTGTGTCACAAGCACGGTGTGCGATACGGCCCGTACGTGTACACCATCCTCGACCTCCTCAAGGCGGAGGAGAAGCAGCTGACGCAGGCGCTGCAACTCGCGATACGCCAAGGGTCCAGCTCGCCAAACGTGCAGGCCCGCGTGCAGCAGTGTGTGCGGTGCATTCAGGCCGTCCTCGGTGAGCTGCTTGCGCGCGCCGTGAAGCATCTCATCCATCACCGCTGGTTCACCGCGACACGCGGCAACATGGGCTGGCTCGCGCGACTGCAAGCCTGCACGGTGGCCAAGACGCAAGCCGACCAGCGCGCCACAAGCCGACTGTTCGGGGGGTCGTCGTCAACAACACCACCCGTCGCGACGCAGGAAACCGCCACGTGGAGCGACGGCTCCGGCCACCGCGCCGACTCGCTGCACACAAACAGCGAAGGTCACATCACCATCGTGCCAAACATTGAGTCCTCGCCGCTCGCGAGCGCACACGACGGCACCAATGCGAGCACCAGTTCACACAGCATGCGCCGCCACAACAGCGCCACCACGCGCAGCGACAGCCACGCCAACTCAAGCAGCCTGCCGCTCCCGATCCCGTCACCACGCCGGCGCGACTCAAGCTCCACCGCGGCCCCGAGTGACCCCAGCAGTCGTCGCAACAGCGGCAGCGTCGTCCAGAATGAACCTGTTGATGCGCTCACTGAGGAAGAGATGCGCTTGCACGAGGCTGCCGAGGCGATACAGCTACAGCGCGATATTCAAGACCTGGAGCAGCCGTTTATTGATGGCATGCTGCACGTTTTGGAAGGTGTGTTTCAGGTCGTCATGCCCGAGCGCACTAGCACGCCGGCGGCAGCAGGAGCGACTACGACGCCAACCGCACCGAGTGCCACCGCGAGTGGGAGCGCGAGTTCCCCGCCAGCACCCGTGTTGCCAGGCTCCAGTAGTGGGACCACCGGCATGCCGCCGGCTGGCCTCAGCAGTGCGAGCGGCGGTACCAACAACAACAACAACAACAACAACGGCGCGAATGCTGGGTCTTCCTCTGCCAAGACGTTGACGTACCCGCCGTTCAACCCAGCGCTCGCGAATGTGCAGTTCCGGCCCGATGTCTTTGAAGAGCTGCTGTTCCTCGTGAACGACCTGTACATCTTCCGCATGTACGTTGCCGACGAACGCAGCAACGAGTGGCAGCTCGTGCGACGCCGCGCACCTGTGATTATGCGGCGTGGCGGTGGCAGTCGGTCTCGCTCGACGAGCGCGCGCCGTCGTGATGGTGAGACGGGTCCGGGTGGTGGTGGTGGTGGTGGTGGCGCGGGGGGCAGCGGTGGTGGTGGTGGGGCTTCTGGTGGCAGCGGCAAGAGCGGTGGCGGCAGCCGGTTCCTGTCGACCGAGGAGGAGCGCATCACCGCACGCCCGAGTGAGCTGAACGCCGGCTGGTCGCTCCAATGCCTGCAGGAAATCCTCGGCATGCCGCTCATCATCCGCGAGGGCAAAATTGACGTCCTGCGCCACTCGAACGGCGCCATCGCCTCCTCCACCGCGAAACTGTTCGAGACCTTCTTCGCCACCGGTGCCAAGAAGGATGCGGAGCGTGACGCGAGTGGTGGCGCGTCCCCCAAGGCGTCCGCCGCTGGACCACAGAAGCGCACGTCCTACTCGTTGATTTTCTCGGCACCGTACGCCAACACGCTGGAAGTCCCGCTGGCACTCCGCCTGCCAAGCCGGGAGAAGGCTCTCGAGTACGCTCAGGAACAGCGGCAGATTGGGCTGCGCATTTGCGCGCTGTCCGCACAGATGACAGCGAGCTCAATGGGGGTGGAGCGTGCGCTCCACTACGCGCGCATGGGCCGTTACGTTCAGCTGCACGCCGCCGATATCCGCATCGCCTGTCGTGGCTGGCCACTGAGTGAGGACTTTGACTTTCTACGGCGCTCGGTCTGGTCCTCGACGGAGCCCGGCGCGTCGCGGCGCGAGCTCACGGATGGAAGCAGTCGCAGCGGTGCGTCTGGCAGCGAGCGGTCCCGCTCTGGCGCACTGCGTCGCGGCGCTGGCGTGCGCGGACTCGGCGCCGATCGTGCCGCGGCGGGTGCCGCAAGCGGTGGTGGTGGTGTGGAAGGTGTGGTGAACACGTCGGTGGAGGATATGCGCATCCAGACCGCCTTTCAAGCCGACATGCAGTACCGCTTGTGTCTCCTGAACAGCAAGTCTGACCTACGCGAGGCACTGCGAGCGTGGTGGGCATACGGCGAGCGGGCGGAGTCACTCATCAAGAGTAGCACCGCCTACGGTTTCGTCGTGCGCGCCAAGATTTTTCTTCTGCTGAGCATCGCGGGCACCTTCGCTGGACCCGCTGTCACTCGCGCCCTGGAAGTGGCCGTGTCGGATCTCGACGTACTGACGGGTGGGTTGGCCAACATCAACTCCCAGGTCACCACCGTCTCCCTGCCGGGCAGTCTTGTCCCCAACGGTCACAACAACAACAGCAACAACGGCTACCCGCGTGGCAGGACCTCGCCAGATGCCCAGGGCGCCGGCGGGGCCTTCTCAGCCTCCCCCGAACTGTCCACGCAGCAGTTGGCAGCGAATCGCGCAGCGGTGCTGAGCGCGGCGCGATTCAGCTCGGCCCTCTCGTCTGCTGGTGGCAGCAAGACCGAGATGATGGACAGCACGGCACGCCGCTCCGTCAACGAGGAGAACAGCAGCACGCACACGGGCGCGGACTCTAGCAACGGGCCGCGGTCCAGCCATCCGAGCCCGCCGCCGCCGCTGATGGCACCGTCGCGCATCAGCACGTCCCCCACAACGACCCCGACCATGAGCCGCGGTGGCCCCAACTTCGGCAACGCGCTCTCGATCAGCAGCTCCTTCTCCACCGGCATACAGGCACCGTTTCGTGCGCCGTTTCCCGCATCGACGACGAGCGCCATCACAAACGTGGCGCTGGCCCCAATAGCCGGCGCGACGTCAGCGACGGCGGGTACCCTTGCCCGCGCCTTTGATCTTCGTGCCGTGCAGTGTGCGGAGATGTACTTTCTGCTCCTGACATCCCTCGTCAAGCACACGCTCGTGCCGAATGCGAACATGACCCCAAAAGAAAGCGTCTCGCGTGCCATGACCTTCTGCGCACTGCGTCGCGAGTTGGTGGTGGTCTGCTACGGCGAATCGAGTCTGGAGGCGGCGGCAGCGGCGAATGATCTGGGCATGCTCTTCATGCGCGATCCTGCCACGCACTTGGCCGCCAACGAGGAGTTTCTCCGCGCACGGGCGATCCTGCAGCGTCACCTTCAATTTCTCCGCTCCGGTGCCATGAAGATGCGTCACAACTCGTCCACACCGGGTTTGATCGGCCCCCGCGGTTCCGCCGACGGCGCTCAAGGTGAAACCGCGCGAAACAGCATCACCAGCGCCGTCACAAACAACAACAACAACAGTGGCGCACAGAATTTGTCTGACACGTCAAATCTGCTCAAATACCGCGCCATCACGCGTGTTCTGGGGCCGTCCATCACGCGCGACACGCCGATTGCCACCTCGCTCTTCCCCAACGAGGGCAAGATGAGCCCCGCCCTCCTCGCTGCGGAGACCGCCATCGCGCCGCTCAACAACAACCTCCCCCGTATCGGTGCGTCCCAGCGACTGGCGCGCAACGAACTCATTGAGACCCTTCTCCACGTGGAAAAGGCGCTCCACTCGGTCCAGAACAACATCGCCTTTCTCTACTGCTATGAAGCCCGCGAGCAGTACTACTCCTCGCAATTGCTGTTTCTCGAGTACGTGGAGGAGTCACGTCGCCGCGGTGTGATTACTCGCCCTGCGATTGGCGAGCAGCTCTATGCGAAGCGGTGCCAGAAGAAGGAGGTGGTGGAGGCGCTTCTGTGCAAGGCCGAGGCCATGCTAGAGGACGTCCTGGCAAAGGAAACAGAGGTCCCCGTGTTCGACTACGCCGTCGCTCTGAACAACATGGCGTGTGTTCACCTGTACCGATATCACCTTGTTGAGGCCCGCGCGCTGGTCACAAAGAGTCTCGCCATCACCGCACGGCTGTGCTCGGTGACGGCCGTGCTGCCCCCACATCCGGGTCGTCTCCCTGTGACAGAGGCCATCGCCATCGCAGCAATGGGTGAAGGCGTAGCGACACCTTCGATTGCCGTTGCTGGCGGTGGTGGTGGTGGTGCGAGCGACAAAGCCGGCAACACCAACGCCGCGTCGCGACTCAGGGCACGGGCTGCGGCGTCATCCTTGTCTCCGCCTCTGCCCCTCTCGCTTCACCCGGGCGCGTCGCCGTCGCGGCCCACAGTCAGCGGCTGGAGCGATGGCGTCTTCTCAGCGAACAGCACCTCAGGCGCGAGCCAGACGCCGTCATCCCGCACCGCCATTCCTGGTGTGCCGCAGGGCAATGTAGCGGATGTGCAGGCCCGGCTGCGTGCGCTGGCGATGGGCGACGCGGGTGCCATCACGGCCGACGTGGACGTGGAGGACATCGAGGCGGATGGCGAGACAGGCGCAGCCGTGGTGCAGTGTCGCACGACCTCCCTCAACATCCTCGCGCAGATCGACGTGCAGAAGCAGTTTATCGATCGCCTTCGCATCCAGCGGCTCTGTGCCGAGCACCTCTCCGCGTGGCAGAACCGCCGCCGTCTTCGCCGCCTCCACGCCGCACAGGAGCTTCGACGAGTGGGTCTTGGCGCCATGACGAGAGTCTACCTTGCAAAGCGCTACCGCTTCAGCGCGAACCACTTCTGGGTGCGGCAGCCAGCGGCGTACCGCCCCAAGTTGACCGCGCTCCACTACGACGTCGACGCCCTCACGGCGAAGCAAGCACACGATATCTGGAACGCAACAGTTGAAAAGGCGGCAAGCCTGCTCCAGCGTACTCTGCGCGGCATGCGTGTGCGGAAGCAGATTGGCGAGCAGTACCAGTTCTGTCACTTCTACCTGAGCCGTGTGCGCCCAGCGGTGGAGGCCAGCATCTGGGGTCGCATGGCGCAGGTGTACGAGGTCTGCATGCTCCACTGGCTCGTCGGCTACGGGCTGCTCTACCTGAAGGAGATGAAGGAAGCGGTGCAGACGGGCTCCATCTGGTACCTCACCGCGCGCGACCACTTTCTTCAGCGCGCCAAGAGTGACCGGCTGGTGATCATGCTGAGCGAGCTCGCAGGGCGTGAGAAGATCTTCCGCGACGCCCTCAAGAGCGAGGAGCGACGAGTCCGCATCGCGCTCAAATACGAATGCCGCGCGCACCTGCACCAGGTCGCCAGCGCCACGGGTGTGCCACTGCCACCGATGCTCGCCTCCGGCACCAGCTACAGCGTGACCGCGATCGTGGAGCAGTTTGTTGGCGATGGGTCTGGCCGGGATGAGATGACCGCTCTCGGCATGACGCCCGGCCAACTCCAGGACGGTGTGTTGATGGAGCTGGTCGAGACAGACGGCACGGGCGGCGTGGGGCTTGTGGAGGTGGTAGACACCGCCACTGCTGCCGGTGCCGCAGCAGCGGCTGTTGCTGCGGTGGACGCCCCGCCGCTTCCACCGCACGCTGAGCGCGTTGCTGACGACCGTGCGCACCCACCCACTGGTCATGAGCTGTCCGGAGTGTCGCGGGCCATTGACGGCGACACGACGGTGCCACTCGTGCACACGCACACGCAGCCATCCACCGCCGCAGTTGGGGTGGAAGAAGTCGTGGGGGGCGAGGAGGCGGCGCGCCGTGACGGCGAGGAAGACGGAACAGATGCTGCCGTCCAGAGGCCGAGCACGCCGACAACGGTGGCCATCAAGCACGGCACGGTGCGCTATCGCCACGGTCGTGAGGTCGGTGAAGGCAACCTACTGCGTGAGGCACTACGTGGGGAGGCCGCCGCCGACGACGCCAACACCAACAACGACACGTCGTCGTCCGGGAATGAGAGCCCAGCAGCCGCGCAGAAGGTGGCGTCCCGTGCGGACGAGGGGAATGTGGGGGCGACGAACCATGTGCCATCAACCTCACCACTGGGCACGCCAACAGAGATGGACTCACCGAAGATACACTCGCCAGACAGGGACGGCGGCCAAGTCGAGCCGACGTGCACAACGCGGCTTGGCTCTGGTAAACTCGCGGCGATCAGCGCGGAGGCCTACAAGGGTCGTCTGCGTGCGGCCCAGGTGAAGCTCGCGGCCTCACGGACAACGGCAGGACAGCCGAGCTCCTCCACGAGCGGCACCACGGCGACACTCACCGGCACGACGGGCCATCTCGGGGCCTCGCTCAGCAGCCAAGGCAGTGGCAGCCTGCCCGTCAGCAGCACGCGACGCCGTGACCGCGTCGTGTCACTGCAGCTGGACAACAACCAGGTGCGTGTGCCGGGCGCGAGCGTCTCCACCGTGGAGTACGGCGCCTCTGCTGCGACGATGGAAGCGGGCAGGTCCGGTGGTGGTGGTGGCGCGCCCGTCTCCCCGACATCGGCACGCATCGCGGCTGAGCAGGCTGAGCGGAAGCACCATGTCGACGAGATGGAACGACGGCACCGAGAGGAGGAGCGTGAACGGATGCTGGCGTATCGCGCGAAGCAGGCGCAATGCCACGACGACGACGACTCCAACTCGCTCAGCAGCGGTGCACGTGGGGTGGGCGGTGGCGAGGACGCCCTGCCCAGTCCGACAGCCACGACAGCCACGACAACGCAGAGCAGTCGCAGCAACCCCAGCGACCCGCAGCGCGAAGCCAACGAGCGCGTTACCGCGGCGGCGCAAATCCTTCAGCAGTTCTACCTCACAAGCCGCGCCCTGCCCCTCTTCGCAGAAACCGCCCTCTACCAACACACGCTCTACGGCTACTTTCTGTGGCCTATCATCACCGCCCCGCTGCAGGAGGTGCACGACGCCCTGCAAGCGTACCACGTGGAGACGCAAGAGAATGTGGCGCGCGACGTGCTTGTGCGGCAGAGCGGCGTGGAAGCGGTTGTGATGGAAATGCTGCGCGTGCATAGCGCCAAGGGCTACGCCCAGCTCCAGCAGTACCGTGTCTGGGGTGAGCAGACGCTGTCCCAGCTCCACGCGTACAACGCGCAGCTCCAAACCTACTACGCCGCCGTCGCCGCGACGCAACGCGAGGCGAAGGAAAAGGAAGACCGACAAAGAGCTCAACAAGAAGAAGAGGAAAAGGAGAAGGCACGCGTGGCAGCAGCGGCAGCGGCACCCGCGCGTCGCAACGTGGATCCGACGCGAGCCACCGCTGTCGCTGAGGCCGTGGTTGCGCAGCAACAACAACAACAACAGCAGCAGCAACAGAACGCGGCGGCTGCGGAAGCTGTGCGTGATGTTGTCGTCCAATCAGCCACTGCGCCATCGAAGACGTCCAAGACATCCTCGGGTGAGCGCTCGAATCGCACGACCGCGACCGATGGCACGCGGCACTCGCGCCGTCATCGCAGCAGCCCACCGACACCAGCGACAGCAGCGGTGGCTCCCACCAGCAGCAGCACCAGCAGCGGTGGTGGTCGTGGTGGTGGTGGTGGTGGGCATGGTGCGCACACACGTGACGAGCAGTCGGTGGAGATGCAGGTGATGCCGAGATCACCTGATGCACCACAGCGCCGCCCTCATCACAATCATCATTCCCACCACCCCTATGAGCACCGCGAGTCAGACTTGGAGTACTCGGGCGAGACAGCAGCAGCCCTCATCCTCGCCGCGGCCAACTCGGTGCCGAGGCCAGACCTGCTCGCCTCCGCTGACCGCGAGATGATCGCCGCGCTGGTGCCCGCTGTGCAGCGAACCGGGCCCGCCGCCCAGGAGCTCGGTGACTACCAGCGCGACTTCACGCCGTCCTCGACCACCACCGAAGGCACCCTCGACGAACGGCAGATCAACCGTCGCATCGCGCAGGCCAACGGGTCGTCACACGCATCACGCTACGAGGATGCAAGCAGTGATGATGATGATGACTATGATGAGGGGGCTCGCCGCAAGCACTACCACGAGGACGACGAGATGATGGATGATGATGATGACAGACATCACAGGAAGCGGCACGAGCATCGACATCGCTCTTCAGCAGACTCACCACCACCACCACCAGATGAGAAGCGCGAGTCACGGAAGGATCGCAAGCAACGTGGCGACCGTGATCGTGGTCGTGAAACGGATGCAGAGCCGCATCACTCGCGCAGTGCGTCGAAGAAGACCAGGCCCAGCACCGCGGGCGCGCGCACGTCGTCCTCAAAGCCATCATCGTCGCGGGATGGGCGCCCCAGTTCCGCGTCTGGTGGTCGTGTCGAGGACGAGTTGAAAGGGATCCAATCGGAGGCCTTACGCCAAGCCCTCGCAAGACTTGCCAAGTAGAGGTCATCAGATGCGTGTGTGTGTGTGTGATCTTTTTTCTTCTTTGTACGACTACATGATGTAGAAATAGACGAAGGAAAAGAAGGTGAAACCTCAAAAAAAAAGTGCTTGCTCGTACTCCGCCGTTGTTGTTGTTGTTGTTTTAGATTTCCAGTGTGTCTTTCTCTATTTTGTTTACTGATTTCTTTTTCTTGCTTTCCTGCGTTCTCTTTTTGGGAGATAGTCGGTCCCTGTACAACTGTGATTTCTCACTTTTCATTCCCTCCCTTTCTTGTGTCCGTTTACATTACTGCTGTGTGTGTGCACGCACGTCACACACGTCACACTCTCGCCGTCATCATGTTAATATATGTTTTCCAGTATAGTTTTACTGACAAGAAACAACCATAAGAAAATGATTTCCACAACACAAAAGTAGGAAGCTGAGAGTCTGGTCAAAACAGTGTACATCACCTCAAAACCAGAACCGATGTCGCGTACTGCGTGTCTTCCCTCCTCTCTCTCTCTCTGTAGCGTACACCGCGCCATGCTACACATGTGAAAAGGATTGACAGTAAATGTGTCCTGCCTTTTTGTTGTTGTTGTTGGCGCAATGAAGCGGAGAGCTCCTCACTCTTGGGCCGTTCTGTACCATTTGCTTCCTCATTATTGTTGCATCCTCGCGTCAGCCATCTGCGCTCACCTTCACATTCCGTCCTCTCTCTCTCTCTGTGTCCATATTGGCTGTTTGCGTGCGCTGCCGTTGAACAGGGCGAGTACGAACACCACACACACACACACACACTTGCGATTCTGACTGTTATTTTTTTCTGTGCTTCATCTACTCGTTGTTCTTCTCCGATCTGCATCCATCTCTTTCGTCATGTTTCCATCACCTCCCACACTCGGTGCGTGTCTCCTTCTTGATGCACTCTTATGGATGCTTCTCTTCCTTTGGATGGGTGCGCCGATCTTCAACAGCGGGCAGGCTCTTTGGTATACGCTCTCGCTCTCGTTTGCGCTAGCGCTTCTCGTCGCATCGACGTGGCCCGTCGCACCGCGCGCCAGTGCAGGTCGGTATCAACCTGGATTTCTGAGATGGACGCGTAGTGTGTTTGCGTCGTTACGCTCGAGTCAGGCGGTGGAGTCCAGTGACGCGCACGTGTCCAAACAAGATGTCAATAGCCACGCTACCACTGCCACCACTATGAGTCCCAACAACGACAACAGCGAGTGTGTCTCCTCCGAAGAGTTCTACGCATGCTTTGTGCTGTGTGGCACGCTGTTGCTGGGCGGCCTTGTGAGTCAGTTGGATTGGCAAGTGGTTTTCCAGAAGTGGCCGCACCCACATATTGTGCTGTACGCGGTGGTGCGGACGGCCATGGCACTCACCCAGCCGTGGTGGCGGCGCGCTGCACGGAAAGAAAAGAACTCTGGTGCGACGGAGGCGATGAAGAAGAAGCGTGTTTGATGTTTGGGAGGGAGATTCAACAACAAACAACAAGCGAAACGGAGAATAAGCATTTTGAAAACGAAGAAGAGGCTACACCAGTTGATATTGTCACGGACTATCATCGCGTACGCGGCAATTCAATGTGATATGCTTCACTTTTGGTGTTTTCTTTCTTTCCTCTACCTAAGAGAGAGCATCTGTCAGCACGTATTGTGCATCTTCCCTTTCCCCTCTGTCAACGCTACTCTCTCCTTCACAATCTGTCTTTCTACCCTTCTCTTTTTTTTTTTGCATCACAAGCGTTCTTTGACTAGATAGACCTCTTTTGTTTCTCTCTTTGTTGCTGTTGTTGCTGTTTTCACTCACTGTGGTCAGCATCACACATACAGACACACACGCACACGCGCCAGAAATGAATCCGCAGTGGAAAGCGTGGGAGACCATGTCCGCTGCCGAGGTTGCGTCCCGAGCTGCGCGTCTGTTTCCATCCGCCCAGCCTTCACCACAACAGTGTGACCAAGAGGCGGCTGCGCATGTTGTGGAGACCGTAGGAGACGGTACACACATCCAGACCTGTGCATTGCGTGCGCCTACTACCCTGGACCGTCTCACCGCACTCTTCGCCGCGCCTCGCATCATCTCGACCGGTGACGTGTGCTTAGACCAGTGCTTGCTTGATGCCTGCGGTGGTCAGAATCCCTTTGGCGGGGTGACGCCACCGTCATCGTCCTCGGCGCAGGGGTCCAGCTGTGGTGGGCTCGAGGCAGGTCGACTCTACGAAGTCTACGGCCCGTCGCTCTGCGGCAAAACACAATTCGTGCAAACCCTCATCTCCACACACGCACGCCACATGGTTTCCGTGTATGGTCCCTCGGCACCACAACCACCACCGTCACGTGATGATGGTAGTTGTGGCGGAGTCTTTGTTGATCTGCATCCCGGGAGCTGGGATGTTATCGTGGCCTTAACCACACCCGTCTCGCAGCAGCAGCAGCAGCAGCAGCAGCCATCCACAGCGGCAGTCACACGCTGCAGTGCAGGCCTTTCTGATTGGGCCACCAGTTTCTTCAGCAAGCTGCATCGCGGCGGTGGTGGTGGCCGCTGTGATGACGAGTCAGACACGTTCAGTGGCGTGGCGAGTGATGCAGTGCTGCGAGAAGCCTGCGCCCGCCACGTGCATCTCGTACCCATCTCCGAACCAAACGCGTTGCTTGAGTGTGTGGACCAGCTGCATGACGCACTTGTTCGGTCATCATCATCCTCATCATCGTCGGCGTGCAACGTGCTCTTCGTGGTGGACTCGCTCGAGCCAATCTGGAGTCACGCCAGCCTGCAGAGCGCCAGTGCCGCGACGCACGCATCGCACTGGTACGCCGCTGAACTGCATCGCCGCTTGCGTCGGTGCCTCGCTTTGGATCTCTGCGCAGCGGTGGCGCCGCCGTCTTCCCGACACGCCCCACTCCACCACATCATCTGTCTCACCGTCAATGGCTGTGGTTACTATGATCTTCAACGTCTTCGCGGGACGCAGACCAGTGCCACTGACAGACATCTTCTTCTCGATTCGCTGAGGGGATCTGCCCCACGTGTACTGGGCGGATCGCACTGGCAACAAGTGGTGGACTGTCGTCTGCTGCTGGAGCCGGCGGACGCGCACGTGATGGGTTTGGTCACGTCCTCATCATCATCGTTCGAGAATAACACGCGTGCGAGCCACGCATCGGCAGCGGCAAAAGCGGCACGCGCCACGGGGCCATCGAGTCTGTCCCATCGCAAGCGCCAACGCCACGGACCCGACGGTGACGCCGACGAAGCCAAGATGCGCATGAAGGCGTGTGTGGCAGCCGTGGCCTTGCCTGTCCGTTTCACCGTCATTGGTGGGGCCGCGACGACGACGGCGACTGGCGCGACGTGTGCGGTGTGGCAAAAGTGACGCGACAGTGGCACCTCCCGTCACGCTTGGCGTTCTCGCGTGAACTGTTTTCTGTGCGCGTGTGTGTGTGTGTGTCTTGCGTTGCTCTTGTGTGTTTACCACATCCTCTGCTTTCCTTTTTCCACTTTTTTAATTTTCCTTCTTCTTTCATAATCAGCTCGATATCCTGTGGTCTCCTGAGACTCTGCACGTACACAAACAAAGCAAACAAAAAGAACAAATGGTCGAGTGTTCCGCATCGAATGCCGCTGACGCCGCATCGTCGTTCATCTCTTTCCTCACAGTTTCGTGGCCATCGCATCACACAACTTTTATTCCCTCCCCCCCCCCTTCTCCACCTAATACAGATTACTTCCATTGCTTTTCAGAAGAAGACGGTCTTGTCCATTCATCCTGTAGACCAGGAAAAGGGGAAAAACAGTCGCGCGCGCTGAGTTCATCACCATGACGTCTATTCGCATTGGTAATCTCCGCATTCGGCTCGCCTCCGAGTCACAAAACCTCTTCAACCCATCCTACGCATTCGGCGTCCAGCGACTCGCCCCAGGTAGCGGTGGCGTCCTCGCCCTGCGCGATGCCGGTAGCCACGATGTGCTACTGCCGATTGATGCGGAGGGAAATGTGATTGTGCGTCCCGGCCGCGACTACGAGCTTATCCGCGTCATGGAGCGTCACGGGGCAGCCAACACCAGCAACGCGGCGTCGAGCAAGGCTGCGGCACCTGAAAAGACCGCTACCTCTGCTGCCACCGCCACGTCGGAGCGCAACGGTCGCAAGAACAAGAACAAAAATTCAGAGAAGGCAGTGCCTGCCGTCAATGAAGAGGCTGTCGTCACGAGCACTGCTGCTCCTGTTGCTGCTGCGGAGAAGCCGCGTGGAAAGCGGCCTCGTGAACACGCAGAGCACGTGGAGGCTGCGCCGGTGACCGCTCCCGCTGCGCCTGCTGCTGTTGCCGCACCTGTGGCTGAGGCGCACAAGGAGCGCAAGAAGCACAAGTCACAGAGTCCACACATGACGGCTGAGGCCGCTGCCCCGGCTCCGGTGAGCGTCGCCACGGTGAAGGATGACCGTACGGTGGCTGAGATCGCGGCCACACCCAGCTCGCACAAGTCTTCCCCCAAGTCCTCCCCCAAGGTCGCCGCCACAACAACAACAACAACGACCTCGACCGCTGTAGAGGCCAATGATCTGCCCCTGTTCATGCAGTTCGGCGGCGACGACGCCGACGACGCCCCAAAGAAGCGGGGACGCAAGAAGAAGGAGCAGACGCAGGAGGCGCAGGTCGCTCCAGCTGCGGCGGCCGTGTCAGACGCGCCACGGGAGCGCAGTGCGAGTCCCCCGAACGCGGCGCCCGTCACGCTGCCGCCATCCACACGTGGCAGCACCGTGCGCCGTCCTCGCCCGCCGCTGCAGGACTCCTCGAGTGACTCCGACTAACAGAGACGAAAGCGATTGCGGATCTTCTTCTTATTGAGCGTCATGTTTTTCTTTTTGTGTTTTGTGTTGTTATTATTTTTTTTGTTGTGTACTGTAGTTGATTCGCGCCTCCTACCCCTCCGTGTGTGTCTTTCGGTGGGCACGTATGGAGCTGCATTATTGTTGTTGTTATGTTTTGTAAGAGCCATTAATCGTGTTTAAAAAAAAAAGACTGCTTCTCCGCCTAACACAATGACCAGAGACAGAAACAGAAACAAAAAAAGAACATCAGAGAGAAGCACATTCAATGAACATCATGTTGAAATCGCAATCGAGGCTGATGCAACGGTATGTGTATGTGTGTTCAGCGCTTTTTGCTTCTTTTTCTTCTTCTCTGCCACTTGTGCGTCCGGTTAAGCTTCGCGCTGCTGATGTCTCTCTCTCGCTCGCTCCCGCTCTGCCCTCCTCTTCTTGCACGTTGACGATGAGCGCGGAGACTTTCGTGGTGAGCCGTGACAGTTCGTGCTCGATGTTCACAGAGCAGTCTGTTACACTCTCCCACGCACACACTGCTTCGCATCATGCCGTTGTTGCACGTCCGGAGTTATCCACACGCACACACCTCACTCACTCTCTCCCTCTATTCCACTGCTTTGTTGCAAACACTACTCCAGCTTTTCCTCAGTCCTTTGTTGTCCATCATTTTTTTCTTTTTCAGTAGCCCCTGAACTAGAAGTAACGTATACAACTCGAAGAATAAGATCACGCTTCGTCGATTCCCACCGATTGTCCTTTCATTCTCGCGTGATTGACTTCAAATTCTTTTTTTCGTTTTCTGCCTTTCTTTCTTTCTTTCCCCCTCTCTCCCTTCCCCTCCGCCGTTTTTTTTCTTTTTGTTTCCTTCCCTTTGTGCGCTTCGTCATGTCCGGCCACGCCGTCAAGTCCATTCAGGAGCTGCAGGCCGAGATCAGCAAGCTTGATGACCGCTACCTCCTCGAACGCATCATCGGCGCTGGATCGTACGGCGTCGTCATCCGTGCCCGTGATGTGCGCAACAACAACAACCTGGTCGCCATCAAGCGCGTCAACAAGGAGATCTTTGATGAGGTGGTGCTGGCCAAGCGCATTCTCCGCGAGATCAAGCTCCTCGCGCACTTCCACGATGAGAACATCATTGGCCTGCAGAACATTCTCACCCCCGCCAGCCCCTCAGACTTCGAGCACTTCTACATCGTGATGGACATTATGGAGACAGACCTGAAGCAAGTGCTGCGCAGCGGCCAGGTCCTGACCGAGGCCCACATCCAGTTCTTCATCTACCAGACCCTGCGTGCGCTGCTGATCATCCACAGCGCCGGCGTCATCCACCGTGACATCACACCCGCCAACATCCTCGTCAACACAAACTGCGATCTCAAGATTTGCGACTTTGGTCTTGCCAAGGAGGAGAAGGACCAGGGTGAGTACATGACGGACTACGTGACGATGCGCTGGTACCGCGCACCCGAGCTGGTGATGGAGGACCGCAAGTACTCCGCTCAGATTGACGTCTGGGGCGTCGGCTGCATCCTCGGTGAGCTCCTCGGCTCCCGCCCGCTGTTCCAGGGCAAGGACCGCGTGAACCAGCTGGACAAGATTGTCGAGGTGATCGGGTCGCCGTCGGCGGAGGACATCGCCTCGGTGGGCTCGGAGGCCGCGCAGAAGTACATTCGTCGCAAGTCCACGCGCGCCCCACCCGACTGGCGCAAGCGCTACCCCAACGCGTCGCCTGAAGCGCTTGACCTGCTGCAGCGCATGCTCGTCTTCAACCCGAACAAGCGCGTCACCGTTCTCGAAGCCATGCGCCACCCGTTCCTGGAGGCCCTGCACGATGAAGCGGACGACCAGGTGTCGTACAAGCTCTTCACGTTCGACGAGCACGCGCAGCGCACGACCACGGACGTGAAGCGCGCCATCTACGACGAGAGCATTCGCTTCCAGAAGGAACGCGGTCTGCTCCAGCAGCGCTCTGCCTCGGCAGTCAATGTGGCGCATCAGCCGAGCGTTGCCACGACAGGTGAAGGTCGCTCCGCCCAACAGACCATCGAGAAGGAAGTGCCGGAGACTGCCCAGGCTGGCAACTTTGATCGCGAAGCGAGTTGAGGTCGGCATACACGAGTCCACCTGACATGTTCGTGTCTCCCCTCACACACGCATGTGCGCTCGTGAACTTCCTGGCTTCATGGATACCTTTTTTTGTTTTGTTTGTTTTGTTTTTTGCACTCCCAGCGTGATGTTTCCGTTTCATTTTGGGTTGGGATGCTGCTTTGTTCTGTTTTTTGCTTTTTCATCTTATTATTGTTTGTTTTCTGTTTCACCCACGTTTCTCTGTGTTCTCATGTCTGCCATTTGTGCTCCTGACTTTGAGAAAAAAACTCTGTTGATGCTTTTCTTTTTCTGTTTTCTTTGTTGTAGGCTCATTCCAACGTATTCTCTCTCTCTCCCTGTCTCCTTTTATCGTACCTTGCATCAGCGTGCAAATCAATGCGGAGCTCAGTACGAGCACACTCTTCTTTTTTTTCAAAAATTTCAAAGATGACAGTAAAAAAAAGGGAATGCCGAAACGAAGGTCAAGTTTGATCGCTTCGTTGGTTTTGTGTGTGTGAAATATTGTTGTGTTTGATCCTTTGTTGTGTGTCTGTGCTTCGTTCAAATCTGCATCATGGCTGCCAGAGCAGTGTCACAGCGGCAAGGACACACATACACACACACACGCCTGAAATAGAGCACGAGAGAGCATTGTTGTCTTTTGCGTTTATCGTGCGTATGCGAGTGTGCATGTGAGCGTGTTTACTGTGGCATTCGCTGAAGCATATTATATTCTATATGTGTTTGTGTGTTTCAGTGAATGCAGCACTTTTCTTTTTTTTTCTCATTTGCATTTGTTTGTTTGGTGGTTTGTTTTCCGTTTCGCATCGTTTTAGTTTTCGTTCTTTCTTTGCTTCTCGCGCGCATTCGATGAGGTACGAGCCCCGACCTCGTCTTACATCTCCCCCTCCCTGTTTCTCCCTCTCTTCTTGCATTCACGTATGCATGCGTGTACCTCCACGCACGCCAGGAGTGTTGCGATGATTGTTGGAGCATCCTTTTTTTGTCGTTATTTTCGCTTTGTGCGTTTGACGTTGATGTACTCAATTTGTCATTTTCGTTTGTTGGAGTACTCTCGTTGCGTTGAACCTGATGTTTGTTGTGTGTTGGTCGCGTCTTATCGAAGACTCGTTTCTTTTTCCGTATTTACCTTATATCTCTTCTCACGTGAAAGCCGCCAGAGAAAAAAAGAAGAAGAAGCGTTGAAGATGAAAATGAAAAAAAATCAGAACGCACATTCCTCTTGTTGTCTACCACCTGTGACGTTCTTTTCTTTTTACTTTCATGAATCGGGCGTGCCTCTCCATGTGATTATTGCATTTTGCATTTGAAGGAAACAATGTATTCAAAAAAACACGTAAATTCACAAAAAAAAGCAGAAGGTTGTTGTTGTTTTTAAAAACACGCACATACCTGCTGCAAGCAGTAGGTATTGTGTGCCTTCTGAAGACGTTGGAGCAGTCGCCTCAGAACAAATCTGAGCGTGTGCTCCTCCTCTTATCCTGTGAGATGAGATGTGTGGTTGACAGAGCACGGTCTCCGTCGCGACTGGTCTCGTCGAGGCGAGCAACGATCTCGCACTCAGCACCTGCACGTACACACACACAGAGACACTGTGTTGGTTGGTGTTGTGTGTGTGTGTGTGCATTTCAAACAGGCTATTCCTCGTTCGTGATGATGATGCCGTCACACACACCTCTCTATCTCCCCTGCGATATCTCCTTTTGTCATCTGGCTACCTCCCTCTTCCCTCGCATCCTTTGTTCCTTCTCTTCATTTCACACACACACACACACACTCTCTCTATCTTGCCTGGTAGGATATTCACGCATGCACATGAACGTGTCGCTGTCGATGCGCGCCAGTCGGTGCGGTGTCGCCGCTGTCGCAAGCACCTCGGCCTTCACCACCACACGGATCCCAGCGCGCACGTTCGCCAGCCAGACCGCTGTCACCCAGCAGAAGAAGCAGACAGCCGCTGGCTACATGGCCAACGCCGGCAAGGTTGGTGGTGACGAGAAGTGGGCGCAGGCCGCGATGGAGTACATTTATGAAAAGAACCACGTCAACGATGGTGGCCGGAAGCGTCAGCACGACGTGGATCAGGAGCGCGGTCTCGCACAGGCGTACGATCGCTACGCGGCTGTGAACGACGCTGTCTTCGAGGACCGCCTGGGCCGACTCTCAGCGCGCATGAGTGAAGCCCTGGAGGCGATTCGTGATCTCGGCCTCGCCGCCACGCTGGACGAGGCCGTCCTCCTCAACTCTGAGCAGCCACCGAACAACTACCGCCGTCCCACGCTCACGCCACCCGTGCCCGCGTACGAGCCGGCCTTTGGTCTGGACGTCCCGCAGCTCAAGTCCCAGCAGGGCGAGTACCCCGCCACTGTGCGACCGACGGACCCGGTGGAGTTTAGCCCCGACGCGACCGAAGAGGACCGCGCGACGTTTCCGTTTGTGGATGCCCACCGCATCGAGGACATGACCAAGGCGTGTGCCGCTCGTCTTGAGGCGCAGCACGGCGAGGTGCGTTCGACGGCCCCGCTGACCGGTGTGGAGGGCGAGGCCTGGGAGGCCTACGTGGCGCTTCAGAAGCGCGCGCTGGCTCGGCAGACGCTGATCTTCGATCTCCACCACGACCCCGTGTTCCACGAGGAGTACAACAAGAGCGAAGCGGTGCGGCAGCGCGAGTGGACGAAGCGTGGCCTGGCGCCGATCGCCGTGGAGGAGGAGCCGCCCCGCGATGCCGAGTTCCACTTTGCGCAGGAGCCTGCCTACGAGCCGTTCCGGAAAATGTAATGCGGACGGACATAATGATGCGAGGAACACAAAAACTCGTTTTTGAAAAGAGTCATGGCAGAGGTGCCGAAGAGGGCTCCGTGACCGAAAGGCCAATCCCCTTACCCCCCCCCCTCCCACAAGTCTCTATTCATTGCAGTTTACGGTGTGTGTGTGTGTGTGTTGAAGTGTAGCCATGTCGGAGACCCAAGTTTGTTCGTGCTGGCTCTGGCCAACGATTTCTTGTTGTTGTTTTTTGTGAGTCAAGTGTGTGGTTTTTTTTTTATTCGTACATGTTCCTGTTCATGTACGCGGCGTGAATGACTTGGTGATATCACACTCTGCAATTTCAATCATCTCCCCCCTTCGCAGTCGAAGAAAACACAAACTGTATCGCGTCAGATGGCTTTTTTGAGGCGCGCCACTCTCACAACACGGGAGCGTCGTCAACACGATATGTGTTCCTTTCTCAGTGTGTCAGAGAGCGCAGGAAGAAAACAAGGCAATCACTTGTTTTTGTTTGCTTTTGTGTGACAGGACTGTTGTTGTCTGCTCTGACCAGTGCAACTGTCTCTTTTGTTTTCTACTCCATTCCTCTCTTATCCCTCTGTGTCAGCGTGCTGTCCGCTCACGCGATTGCGTTGGTGTGCTTGCTCCTTCCCCCCCCCCTTTCCTTTTCACCTACACACATCATCATCCTCTCTCACAACTCTCACAACTCTCTTTTTCTCTTCTTTTTTTTTTTTGCTTCGCACACAACTACGCAAGTTCATTAAGGCAAGCGCCTTTTCCACGGACGGAAAATTGCAGAGCAAAAAAGTGGTTCGCCGTTGTGTCAGGGCTGAACCACTTTCGTGGCCATCTTCCACATTTCTTTTCTTCTTGCATTCTTTCTTTCCTTCTTCCATAACCTTAAAAATAGGAAAAGAAACAAGTTCACTCTAGGAACTCGCGTTGTGCTCAACAACACTTTTTGTTTTTTTTCATTTGTAAGTGATTCGTTTTGCTCGTTAAATTGTGTTTTTTTTTTTTGCGTTCACATTTGTTTGCTTGTTTTTTTTTTCGTGTCTTTTGTTTGCGTTGCTTCGCTTCACTTGAGTCGTACTCACTCTCTCCTCTCCAAATTTGGTTTTCAAGACTTTCATGCACAGGCTTTGATAGACTCTGAGTATCTTTGTTTTTGTTTTCATCGTTTACTTCGGTTTCATCATCCATCTTTCGTTATAGCCTTGTCGCGGTCGCCTATCAAGTTTCTTCTCCTTTCTGACTGTTTAGTTGATTGATTGTTATTGTTTTATCTGC
This sequence comes from Wallacemonas sp. MBr04, assembly GCA_030849635.1. Classification (NCBI taxonomy): domain Eukaryota; phylum Euglenozoa; class Kinetoplastea; order Trypanosomatida; family Trypanosomatidae; genus Wallacemonas; species Wallacemonas sp. MBr04. The sequence goes on from JASANR010001563.1 coordinate 32,197, forward strand.
GTGATTCGTCTCGCATTAACAATCCTCTCTCTCTTCGCGCGCTTTCTTCTATCCACCCCCCACCCCAAAACGGCCAATCTCAAGCATCTGCTTTTACTGCGCCACAACTGTTGTGTCTGCTCTTGGTTCATTGACCATTTCTGACACAATACGTTACTCTGGGTTGCTTTTTCTTTTCTTTTTCTCTCTCTTAAAAACCGTTCCCCCTTCACACGCCTATACGCCGTCTCTCTTCAGTGGACTCCCACAAAGAGAGAGAAAGCACTAAATAGAGAAGAAGCCCTAGATCAAAGCAAAAAAGACAAAGCAAGTAAACGAAGAAAAAAGAATACAGACATCATAAAAGCATCGGCCACACTCAAACTCCCATCGACATCAACAACAATCGCAACAACAACAACAACAACACTCAGTCATGTCTGGCTCGCAAACAGCCGCGAAGAGGCCCAGTAGAATCTCTCAGCCACCACCTCTGCATCCTTTCCTCGAGTCACCGCACACGCTGATGCAGCCCTCCGACTTGGGGTTGCCCGGCAGCCCGGGTATCGGCTACGCCATTGACTCATCGCCGTTCGTGGTGCGCCGTGTTGAGAGCATGGAGAAGCTGCAGGCACTGACGGGTATCACGCCGCACGACCCATGGGTGATTCTGTACTCCGAGTCCGACACCCGCACCTTCCAGTACGAGACGCAGCCCATCCGCATCGGCCGCGAGCGCGACCTCGAGATGGAAATCCAGAACAAGATCATCAGCCGTCACCACTGTGAGATCAGCATGGAGGTGCACGTCGTGCATCGCCAGGACACCACTAGCCGTGCATGCGTCAAGAGTCACGGCGGGGCGAGTGGATCAGCTCACGCCACAAAGCCTGCGCTGCTCTCCTCGTCGTCGTCGTCATCTGCACCAACGTATCGCAGACGCGGCCGCCATCAGAACGACGTGCCTGTGACGTCCGGCATCCAGTCACCCGCGGCGTGTGAGGACGCAACTCGTGTGTTTCGTCCTGACCCAGCACCGCAGCAGGAGGAGGAAGGGGGGGATAAAACCAAGACCGCGCTGCAGAACGCCGCCAAGGCTGTGCCATCCCCCTCTTCGGTATCCAGCTCAGAGTTTGACGAAGCCAACCCGGGCACCGTCGTCGTGCGCGTGTACGTGACGGACTGGAGTTCGAACGGCACGTACGTGAATGACGTTCGCGTCCCGTACGGTCAGCGCCAGGAGTTGCGCACTGGCGACACCATTGGTCTCGCGCGGGTGCCGCATCGTCATCCACACGACGAGGCCGTACCACGACAACAACAACAGCTGGACGACACCCGACCAACGGAGCAGCTGGCGTCCTCACCGATGCAGATCCAAGACACGGAAGGTGCGGAGACGCAGCAGAGTCCGCCGTCGAAACGCTCCACGAAGGCGCACGTGGCGCCGCTCTCGGCGTCCGCCCTGTCCAACACCGGCGCCGTACGTAATGAGGAAGACAGTGAAGACAGCAGCAGCCAAGTCGATGAGAGCGGTAGCCCATCACGCCACTCCACTGGCACGTACGAATACGCAGCCACGCTGGCGATCCACCTGTACAAGCCCAAGCCACACACGGCCTTCACGTCACCCTTCACTGCTGCCATGGCCGCCACGCCGTCCTCCATCACGCCGCTGTCTCTGCCGGAGACGAGCAAGCGGACGCCCCCGCAGGCCGCGAATGAAGAGAGTACATCAGCTAGTCAGCACCAGGAAAAGGAAGTCCATCAGGCGGTGTCCAGGTCGGGTGTACGTCGGCCACTGTGCCGGGTGTACATGGCGGGCGCCTACAACTCCACGGATGATCCCGACTCACTCGCGGGCGTCATCATCTCACCCCACTCAGCAGCGATGCTTCGCCAAATGACAGCCACAACGCCGACAACAGCAGCTGGTGGTGGTGGTGTCGTCACAACAGGTGAGTTTGGGCGTGAAGCTGGAGACGCACGCCGCGAGCCCGCACACTTCTCACCGTCGTGGAGCGGGGCGGCACGTCGTGAGTCTGGCATGCCTGTTCAGGGTTTGGGTCCGGACCACGGTCATCCGAGTGCGATGGAGGCGGTGGTGTCCACACCCGTCGTGGGGCTCGACGCGTGGGATGTCCCCGGCACGTCGCTGCCGCACGGCTTTGTCGGGAGTGGGTATCCAACGCCACTGCCGCAACCTCTGCCTCCACCGATGACGCAGCGGTTGAGCGCACTGGAGGGCACACCGCAGAGTGGTGGGCTCGGCAGCACGGGTAGCTTCCTCCTCGCATCACCAAGACCGCTCCCGGTGCCGAACTCACCGACCCCGGTCCCGCCACTGACGTCCTTTCGCATGCCCGCGCCGATCGTTCAAGAGCTTGAGGACGAAGAAGGCCAAAACACTGTTCAAGAACATGTTGAGAACAGACGAGATCCGACGAACGACGAAGAAGGAAGGAGTGCTCCCAGAGTTCGCTCGACGGTGCCAAACACGTCACGCGACGGTGGTGGTGAAACACAGGATGAGGTCGTCGATGCGCTGCCACTGGGGCCGTCGCCGCGTCACGACCGCAAGCGTCGGCTCAGTGATGCGAAGCCGCTCTCCTACACCACGCGCGCCACACTCAGCGAGTACGCCAGTCTCCTCGACACTGCAGACACGGGCTTCATCGCGCCAGATCCGCGACGTGGCCCATCCAGCTCACTCACCCGTGTTGGTGGCGCGCTGGACGGAAACCAACAACTCAGTTTCACCGATGACGATCGGTTGCTGCTCTCACAGCACAACAACTCGTCTTCCTCTGCTGCGCTTGCCTTCTTCAACAGTCCTGCGACATTTGGCAGCAGCGATGAACGCGCCGTCAAGAGCTTGCTGAGCACGCCCGGCTCCACACCGCAATCGACGCCGTCCACGGCCGTGGCAGGATCGGTGCACTATCGCGTCTTGCCCACACGTAAGATTCAGTGGGGTCAGCGCATCGGCACTGGGGCGAGTGGCGAGGTGTACTGCGGCATCGACATCGCGACCAGCCTCATGGTGGCAATCAAGGTCTTGAAAGGCACCAACGGGCTGCCGTTCATGCCGAAAGCGGCCAAAGCGGCTCGCACGGGTGACGGTGGTGGTGATGATCCGGCACAGGCACACGCACACGCACCTCAAGAGACTCAAGCTCCGTCGATGCGAGGTCGTGATTGCAACGCGGTGGACCACACGCCACCCCGTGGTGGCCAAGATGATGATGATGCCAACGCCGAAGCCAATGAGCGCGCAAATGAAAACACGTTGCTCACGATGTCAGATATCAGCTTCGGCTGCCACAGCCCGGTTGAAACACTCAGTCCGCAGGCTGGTGATGTCCGCGCCAATGAGGAGCTTCCGCTGCCTCGCACAACAGTGGATGAGCGGGCAGATCACGAGGAGGCACTAGGCGTTGAGCCCGCAACGAGGACAGCCGCTCAGCCTGCGAAGGAAGAAGAATGCGATGATGATGATGATGACGTAGTGGAAGCAGGTGAGGTGTACGGCGATGGCAATGACGCCTCTCACGACCGCATCGACCCCGCGACTGCGTTTCCCTCACACGATGCGTCACGGGCCGTCCCCGCGATTCCTGCCATTCACCGTTCGCACCTGCGCGAGCTGTACGCGCTCACCCAACTTCGCCACCGTCGTATCGTCCGCTGCGTCGGCTTCCAGCATGTCGCGCAACGCGGTCTCTGCATCTTCATGGAGTACGTCGGTGGTGGCTCGCTGCAGGCGCTCATCCGCACCTTTGGCGCTTTCCACGAGAACCTGATTCGCCTGTACGCGATTCAAATCCTCGAGGGACTCGAGTACCTGACCAAGATGCACGTGGTTCACGGCGATCTGAAAAGCGCGAACGTGCTTGTGTCTGAGCGTGGCGAGGTGAAGCTGACTGACTTTGGCACGACACGCATCCGGCGCGAGGCGAGCCGCACTGGAGACCCGTTGACCGAGATGGTGGACGAGCTGCTCGGGACGGAGGACGCCGCGCAGGGCGGGTCTCTCTGTGGCACGCCGCTTTACATGAGCCCGGAGATGATTCGCACCCAGATCACGACCACCGCCTCGGATGTCTGGGCGCTGGGTTGTATTGTGTTTGAGATGGCAACGGGTGGTGTGCTGCCCTGGTCCGAGGTGCGCGACGCGACTCCACTGCAGGTGATCTACTACATTGGCCAGCACCTTGACCACGGCCCGGCATTTGACGATGTGTACCAGTGCCGTGCGGCTCTCGCCGCCAGCGACCGGGAGGAGTACCTCCAGCAGCGGCTCAGGGAGAGTGAGAAGCAACGCCGTGGTAGCGGCGGTGGTGGTGGCAGTGGCAGCGGTAGCGGCAGCGGCGGGCACGCGCGCAGCAGTGCGCACTCCGACACGGCCGGGACACCGCGTACGCCGGGACGGCATTCGAACACGGACCGCACCCCGCGCATGAGCCCCATCACCGGCAGCGTCGGTGGTGAGTGGGTATTGGCCGCGCCACCGTCGCCGGACGGCTCCACCGGCGCACGAAGCAGCAGCGGCGGCCGTGTTGCGGCGATGACGGACGGCGATCCACTCCATCCCGACGCCCACGATGATGAGGCACAGCACCAGACCAGTTACAAGCATAGCAACAACAATCAACAGCACGGTAGCGCGAAGCACGAGGAGGCAGGCGATCCTGACCGAGACGCGGACACCACGGCAGTCACCGTGGAAGACGTGCCACCGCACGTGCTCACGCCGACACCACTGTTCATGGACTTCTTGTCCAGCATGTTCATCACGGATCCCAACGCACGTCCTACGCCAACGGAGCTTCTGCAGCATCCCTTCATTACAGGTGCCGCGCCGCCCGCGGATGCGCTCGTCGCGCGCTGGCACCGCGCCTTGCGTGCGCGCGCCGAGGTGACCGAACACTCCCAGCGTGGCGGCTCCAGCGGTGCGAACATGTCGTCCTCGACTGAGCTGGTCGTCTCCCGTATCGCGACCGCGCCGACGCAGCCACCGCCCATGATCACGAGCGGCACCGCGGTCTCCACCAAGGCGGCCGACTCTTCCACCATCGCAGCTGGAGTCGCGACGAACCAGGCGCCGTGGATGACGAAAACCGACGTCCCGTCGAGTGTGATCGCCAGCGGCACGGGTGGTCGTGGCCCGGGCACACCGGCGCAGTCGTGCTTCCCGAGCCGGCCGTTGCAGTCGCGGCCTGACACGTCCGCATCGGCGTCCGCCACGTCCCTCGCACACGACATCCTGGGAGGCGCGGTGAACGGTCCAGAACCACTCTCATCATACGGGGAACTACCCAGTCGTGATGGCGCGGAGGAGGCCGTGACGGCGTGCACCTCGATGCCGCTGCCGCCGTCGTTGAACCCTGGGTGCAGTGCGGGTGAGGAGCCGGACTCGCAGCCGTTGATCCCGCCGCCGCCACCGCTGTCCGCATCGTCCTCCGCCCCACTCACCACATCAGCCAACGCTGTGCCTGCGCCTCCGGGTGCTGTAGCTGGCCCTGCACGCCCTTCTGTGCTGGACAGCACGCCCAGCCCGACTCTCTCTGCTCAGCTCGCATCCAGCCGAGGAGGCGGTGGTGGTGTTTACCCTGGATCCACGTTCGTCTCACAGTTCACGCCCAACGACGACATCACTTCGCGATCGGGGACCTTCTCGATTGATCGCTCCGTGCTGGGATCGTCGCAGTTCGCGTCATCGCAAGCCGCCATGCGTGGCCGAGGCCAAGGCAGCACGCTGCTTCCCTCTCGTGGTGGTGGTGGTGGTGGGCCACGCGCGTGGCGTGGTCGAGGTCGTGCTGGCGGCGCAGCGACGCAACCCGTGTTTGGTGCGGTTGATGAGCGTAGCTTTGCGCAACAACAACAACAACAACAACAACAGTCACAGCAGCAGCAGCAGCCTCCGCCGTCGTACAACAAAATGATGAGCACGCAAGCGAGCACTCAGCGATCACCACCTCTTCGCCGTGGCGCAGGCCGTGCACCAAACATGAACATCAACAACAACGCCAGCAGTTATAGTGGCAGTAGTGGTGCTGTTCCTTCTGTGTCTTCAGTCGGTGCCCGCGGGACGTCGCGTATGCAGGACCATCGCGAGTTCCTTCGCAACAGCGAGCGCGATCGCCGCTCACGGCAGGCCGTGTTCTCCAGCATGGCACAAACTCAGCCATTCGTGCCACAACAGCAACAACAGCAACAATTGAACAAGAGTCGGCGTATGTCGGCGGGGTACGGAGGCGTCCACGGTGGCGGTGGTGCTGTTGATGCTCAGGGCAACTCCCGCTATCCCAGTCTGCCTTTTCCCATGATGCCGACAACAGCCGCTCAAGACGCGCAGTACGTCACAGCCGGTTGGCAGGCAGGACTCGGCGATGCGTCGCGTGGCTACGTGCCCCGGGGTTCTGGTAGCGCGGGTGGTAGCTACACACAACCTCATCCGGGTGCCCTGCCCGTCCCAGTGTCAAGTGTGATGGTCTTCACCACCTCCAGCGACCCAAATGCGTCCGCGTCATCGACCACGCACATGAACGTGCGTCGTGTCCCCGCTCCAGCCGCCACCGCCATGACGGCACCGGGGTTGCCAACGGCCATCATGCACGCACCAATGCCGAGCTACCCAACAGCCGCGACGGCACCCAACGCGCAAGGGATGCCATCCCAGCCGTCTCTCGAGTCCATGGCGCGTCAGGCCTCGTCTGGTCTCACAACGCTCTTCACGGGCCTGCAGCTGGGTGACGCCGCAGGTGGTGCCGGGGCTTGGCTCCCACACGCACCGTCACAACTGCCGCCGCAGCAGCAGCCGCAACAACAACGCGGTGGACAAGGCAACGCCGCAGCACCGTCGCATTCCGTGCTTGGTGCGGCTCCTGTGCGCGACGGCTACGCCGCGGCCAACCTTCAAAGCCCAAGCGTATCGGGCGGTCTTACCATGGACTTTGCTGGCATGCACCTCCCACAGCCCCAACCACAACCTCAGCCTCCGTCATCGCAAACCCTAGCCTCCGCCCCTTCCTCATCCTCAGCGGCAGCGGCTCCCGGCGCAACACCAGGCGCGAAGCAGACGCATCCGACAGCCTCTGCTGGTGTGCTGGGAGCAGGACCAGCGGGGCGCGCGCTCCGTGCCAAGCGTCTCTCCTCCCGTCGCCTGACTCGCCGAGACGGAACGCGACCTGCGCGTGGTGTACTTGGCGCACGCCCGGCTCTTGCGCAGCACCGCGTCCGTGCGACTGTGATGCGCCGTGGTCGCTCCGTCAGCCCGCACAAGAAGGCCACCGGACCGGTTACCGTGTCTGCCTCGGCACCGTCGCAGCCCGGCGTGGTGCGTGACGAGCGCAACGCGACGGATGACGCGTCAAGTACGTCCGTGCGTGAGACTCTCGCCGTGAAGCAGGCCGTGACGGACAGTGCTGGGCGCGTTGTGGGCGGACGCGGTGGTCGTGGGCGTGGTCGCACCTCCGCAGGGCGGTACGGTGCGCGACAGACGCGCCCGGTGCGGACAGCCTCACATCCCGATCAACCAGGACATGGAAAGGATCCGGAGGCTGTGTCGGCAGCGATGACGACCGAGGCAGCCGCGCATCCGCGTGCGCACAAGGAGGGGGACGAAGGTCACACAAGCTCTCCCACCACGTCCTCGCACGGGACCAAGACGTCCACGACGCAGCAGAAGCAACAACAACGGGCAAAGCGATCACGATCTGGTGCAGCTGGTGGTCGTACTCTGGCGCGACAAAGCCGAGCTAAGCCGAAGAAACAGTAGGAAGCAAGTGGGACGGCTGTTGCATCGAGCAGCAGTTGCAGCGGTACCAGTATGCGATGCACTCGCGCAAGCACGTAAAAAAAAAATATTTTTAAGAATGAAATTGGAATGAAAGTTATTCAGAAGAACTGATACCATCACAGAAAACAGTTGCGGCGTTGTTGTTGAATGCTGTTTGACTTTGTGTGTGTGTGTGTGGGTTTCTCTCTCACTGGGCTTATTTCACGAAGGCATTTCTGTGTCTCTCTCTCGCTCGTTGTCTTGACAACGTCAACACGCATAACTCTTTATTAACCAACAGAGTGCGCAACACCATAGCGTTACACGAAAGGCGAGATGCAAGTCTCGTTTGTGTCTTGCATATTTTCCCTTTGTCTGTGCTGTGGTCAGCCGCCCTACAAAAAAAATGCTCCCAGTGTGTGTATTACCCGAGGTTGAACGCGTAGTGTGTACGTGATGAGACTACTGTAGCAAGACCCTAGACAATCTATCGATGTCTTTGATTTCAGTGGCCCACATGTGAAACCATAGTGGCGCCTCACTCATCTCTGTGCTTCCCCCACTCTTCACATTCCTTTCTCCTGTTCCATCCCTCCCTCTTTCTCTGTCTCGCTGTCTCGCATATTATCCTGGCAAAACAACGCACGCACATACATTCTTTGTTTTGTCACAACGTGAAGAAAAGAGAAAAAGATAGCGGAAAGACACTGACAACTCTTTCTGAACGCTTTTTTTCTTCATTCCTTTCTTTCTTTCCTCTCTCACACATTTCGCTTTGTTTACTCCTATTGTAGTGAGCACGCACACTGATTTTCTCCCTCTTCCTCTGGTTCTCGTTTTTGTGTTCGTTTCTGTTGATCCTATTTCGTCAAACCAAGAAAATAGCAGTTCTTTTTGTTGTTGTTGTTGTTGGTAGTAGATACTGTCTGGCATCAGGTTTTTTTTTCTGCTCTCAGCGTGTTCTGGATAGCCTCCTTACCGTCTGAGCTTCTGGTTGCGTTGCGGTGTGCTTCACTCCCATCTCTCTCTCTCCGTCCCTCGCCCCTTTCTATCCGTCTAGCTCTCCATCTCGTCATTCAATTCAGCAAGTGAAGAATGCCGTCGAAAGGAGCCAGTGTGCTCGGCGCGGCGTTGAGCCTCGCCGTGACGACGATGGGTGCCGGCATCCTCACGCTGCCTTCTGCGTACGCCGACGCAGGCATCATCCCCACGTCCCTCCTGCTGCTATTCGTGGCCTGCATCACTGTCGTGTCCATCGATTACATGATTCAGAGTATCGATCGCCTCGGTTTGAACTCGTACGAAGAGATCACACGCGAGTTGCTGGGCCGCAAGGCAGAGGAAGTTGTGCGCTGGATGCTTCTCGTTTACAACATCGGCAGCGCGATTGGTTACTTGGTGGTCATCCGCGACTTGTTCGAGCCGATGCAGCCGATGATCGCGAACGTCTTCCCGTTCCTGACCACGTCAAAGCACACGCTCTTTGCCTTCTGGGCGGTGGTCATTGTGCCGCTCTCCTGCATCCCCAAGATCACAAAGCTGCACTTCACATCGATGCTGGCGATCATGGCAACGTGCGTCATCTCCTCCATGATTGTGTTTCGCTACTTTGTGCCGCTCAACGTGGAACCGCAAGATGGGCAAACCACCGTTGTCGATGCTGGCCAGGTCCGTGACAGCAGCCAGTGGCTGTGGTGGTACGGCAAGCAGCCTCTGCTCGCGTTGCCGATTGTGATGTTCTCCTTCGATTGTCAGTCACTCGTGTTTCAGATCTACGCCGGTCTCGAGGATATGCGCCGTCGCATTATGATCGAGGTCTCGATTGTGAGTCTCATCGTCTCAGGCACCATCCACGCCGCGGTCGGTCTCTTTGGCTACCTCTCCAACCCGCTCGACGTCAAGGACAACATCATCAGCAACTACGACCCCAACGTTGATCCGCTCTTTGCTGTGGGTTATATCCTCTACGCCATCCCGATCAACTTGTCCTTTGTATTGATGCTGTTCCCGATTCGTGACTCAATCTTCATCTTGTGGTACGGGTACAGTTCGGCATCAGCGGCCACACACGTGCCCCAGCGCGAGCACTACACGCGTCTCGTCGATGAGCAAGAGAAGCTCGAGGCCCTCTTGGACGTCCGGCAAGAAGAGCGCAAGGATGTGCTCAAGTCGCTTGCCGGCACCCCGCACAACCTCAGCCTCGTGCTGCCCAACCACAGCACGGCGCGCGCTCCAATCGCCTCCGCGTCGGCCGCGAGTAAGGCCAGCACGGCAGCGCCAAACTACGGCGCGACCGTCAGTGGTGCGGGTTCACGCGCCTCTACCGCGTCCCTGCCACGGGATCAGCGGCGCTATTCGGTTGGGTCGCCCGAGGGGGCTAGCGATCGCAGCTACAACAGCGACGACCTCGCCAGCCCCTATCTCCTACACGACTTTGAGGTGGTGCAGGCGCAGAAGAAGTTCCGCAACGATGAAGAGGTAATCCCCTACCGCGAGCACCTCATTGTGACCATGACGTTGAATGCACTTTGCATCGCTGGTGCGATTGTGCTGCCGGGCATCGTGTCGGTGGTGTCGCTGCTGGGTGGCGTGTGCAGCTCGACGCTGTGCTTCACCTGCCCGTCGCTCTACCGGTTGTGTCTCGAGAAGCGCGGGCTCGCGACGTCCAAGTCGTGGTGGAGCAGGGCTGCGGTGTGGGGCATGCTCGCGTTTGGCCTTATCGGTGGTGCACTCGGCACAGCCGTCTCTGTTGTCGTCTTCTTCCTGTGAGCGGATGGTAATGAAGTAGTGTGTACGTGTGTGTATGTGTTGTGTTGTGTTGTTTGTGTTCGTGTAAAAAAAATCTTGATGATCTCTCATCTCCGTTTTTTCTTCTTTCTCGGCTCTTGTGACGTCTCAGTCCCATGCGTGTATTTTTTCCGAGGGTGGTTGCTGTATTCTGATTTGTTGGGTGTGATATCGCGTTGTTCAGCCCCGGATCTCGGTGTTAATGTCCGGGTTTTTTTGTTGCTGGTTTTCTGTCTGTTTTTTTTTTTCTTAACGGTGGTGTAACGGGGTTTTTTATTTCTCTTCCATCTCTTTTTTTTTTCGCAAACGAAGACTTGCCATGCAGGTGTCATCATACTTCTCTTCTGTTTTTCTGGTCGCTCTTCTTTTTCTCCTTCTTGTTTCCACTGTTATCTCTGTGTTTGGCTTCCCAAATGACAACAGATACAAGATCCACAGTACTATATATGTATGGCAAGACTAGTTGCGGCTGGTATGCCAACCAGTCTCGACTCCCTATCTCTCTAGTGATGCAAAGAAGACCAATAAGACAAAGAGGGAAAAATGCGAAAGTGCAAGAAAGCACCGTGTTGAGCTTTGTTGATACTGTTCTTTCTGCTTGTGGGTTGAATTTTCAATGTCTTTGTCACTCACAGTCTTCCCCGTTTTTTATTGTTGTTGTTGTGTGTCTATGTGGTTTAGTGTCAACCTTATTGTACACTCTTTTCTGGCCCGGACCACCATTCACTGGACAAACACAGCGAGCAGAGGAAGCAAACTGACAGGCAGTAAGCAACTGAATCGCTAGCCATGCTCATATTAACCTTTCCCCCACTTTCCACCTGTTCGTACGGCACTTCAGTCATCCCCACTTCAACAAGGTCGAAAAAGTGCGGATATATTTCTGTTCTCTTTTTTCTTCTTTTTTTTTCAACTCCTCTCGGTTAAATGTATGAGGAGCACTTCGATCTCCTCAGTACCTACAGTGACACTTATTTTGATTTCTTTCTTTCTTTCTCTCTTCACCACTTCTCGTGATTCCTTTCTTTTTTCTTTTGTGGCTCGCTGCGTGCTCATTTATTGATTTGTCTGTTTATGTTTGGCTTGTTGGGTCCTGTACAGAGGAGGACACACTAATCGGCAATTGAATTTGTTTTTTTGTATTTTAAAAGTCAATGGAAACGAAAGTACCTCCAATAAAAAAAATGTCCTCATGTCTGTCTGTGTGTGTGTGTCAGAGTGATGTATGGTGAGTGAGTTGTGTAGAAAGCACACGAAAGCATCTTCTTCCTTTCACACACGTTCAGACGCACAGGCACACGTTGTGAATGCCGTTGTCGTGCTGAAAGCACACACCTCATCATGTTCCACCTTACAGCGAGGCAGGTGCGTATCTGTCACGCTTGCCAAACAATACTATCCTCTATGCATGTGTCGATCTCGTAGCATCAGCCCACATATTCTGGTTCATCTCTCCCTCTTCCTCTCCCCACCTAACACCGCCGTCCTCCTATCCTCTCTTTCTCTTTCTCCGTACGTTGACAGTCTCTTGAACAGCTAAGAAGTAGTCGTGTGGACAAATCATACGATTAAAAAAGAGAAGGTATATTCAAGAACACTTCCTTTTTTGTTTGTTTGTTTACGTTGGTTCTTTCTTGTGAAATTGCCCCCGCGTCGTACTAGCACGTGACTGCGTTTGGGTACACTGCATATCGGGTCCGTCTCTCCTCTCGGGCTCTGGTCAGTTTCTGCAACTCTAGTTTCTTTCATTCTCTTTTTCCTAGCACGTGTTGTCGCGATTGTTTTCTTTTTATTTCTCTCATTGAACGACTTCTTCGCGTCCGTCTCTTTTTTTTTCTCTCTCTCTCTATTTCGCACAGTCACTTTTGTTTTTTGTTTTCTCCATCACTGTCCCTGTCTCTTCTCTATTTATATAGAGAGAGTCTGTTCTTGTTGTTCACTTCTTTTTTTTTTCGCTTTTTTTTTTCGGTCGCGATATTCAGCTAGGTTGAAATCGTGTTCACAGGGATTCGGTACAACTGGACGAATTCGTGGTGAGCCGCTTTCTCTTTCCCTTGGGCCAACCTCCGTGTTAAAAATATCGCTCTCCTTTTTTTTTCTCTGTTCCTGTTTTTTTGTTGTGTGTGTCTTTTTTGTTTCCTCTTATCTATTTTTGAAACGACTTGAGACGTTAGAGAAAAGAGGACAGCTCATTCAACTGTGTCTTACCAGCTTTTTTTGTTGCTCATTCACAGTACTTTTGTGGGTCTACTCTGCATTTACTGTTTGTTCGCGAGTGCGGTCTATATTTCTCACTGCGTGTGTGAGTCTCGCCATTTCATTCCCCATCACACACACACACACCTCTGTTGTTGTTGTTGTTTTCTTTTTTTCTTTCTCTTCATTTTGACGTCTAGACTAGCAAACCACAATGGTTGGTCGTTGCAATCTCTCAAGTGGCAGCGTGCTCGGCGCCGCGTTGAGCCTCGCCGTGACGACGATGGGTGCTGGCATCCTCACGCTGCCTTCTGCGTACGCCGATGCAGGCATCATACCCGCCTCCATATTGCTGTTCTTCGTGGCGTACATGACCGTGGTCTCCGTTGATTACATGGTGCAGAGCGTTGACCGTCTCGGCTTGAACTCGTACGAGGAGATCACACGCGAGCTGTTGGGGCGCAAGGCAGAGGAAATTGTGCGCTGGATGCTCATTTTCTACAACACGGGTGCCGCGATTGGCTACCTCGTGGTCATTGGCGATCTCTTTGAACCCCTGCAGCCGACGATTATGCGTTACGTCCCCTTCCTGACGACGTCGCGCCACACACTGCTCGTGTTCTGGATGTTCATCATCCTCCCCTTGTCCTGCATTCCGCAGATCAACAAGCTGCACATTACGTCATTCCTCGCCATCTTCTCGACGTGCGTGATCACGTCGATGATTGTGTTTCGCTACTACGTGCCGATGGAAACGGGCGTCGTGACCTCGGCTCCATCAGAGGTAACGAACTACGGACTCACTGCGTCGGGTGGTCTGCTGTGGTGGTGGGGCAACCACCCGCTTCTCGCGCTGCCGATTATCATGTTCTCGTTCGATTGTCAGTCGCTCGTGTTTCAGATTTACGCCGGTCTCGACAGCATGCGCCGTCTTACGATGCTTGAAGTGTCGGTGATCAGCATGATCGTCACCGCTGGCATCCACGCCGCGGTCGGTCTCTTTGGCTACCTGGCGAATCCCCAGGACGTTAAGGACAACATCATCAGCAACTACGACCCCAACGTTGATCCGCTCTTTGCTGTGGGTTATATCCTCTACGCCATCCCGATCAACCTGGCGTTTGTGCTCATGTTGTTCCCGATTCGTGACTCGATCTTCATCTTGTGGTACGGGTACAGTTCGGCGTCGGCAGCGACGCACGTCCCGAGACCCAAGGATTTCACGCGCCTCGTGCATCGTGAAGAAAAGGTGCAGGCTCTCGTCGACGACTACCACGGCGCGGCGGATGAGGCCGCGAAGGAGGGCGAAGACGCGCCGCTCATCACCACCGCCCAGCCCGAACAGAGTGCTGGGGCTGTACCCGCACACGAGTACGGCACATCCTCTCGACGTGCGACGCCGCCCCCGATCGATCCGGTCGTGGAGGCCAAGCTCTCACACGAGCTTGAGTATCTGCAGGCCCGAAAGCACGAACAGAACGAGGTCGAGCGTATCCCGCTGCGCGATCACCTCATCGTCAGCATCTCCCTCAGTGCGTTTTGCGTGGCGGTGGCCATCGTTGTGCCCAGTATCGTCTCCGTTGTATCCTTTTTGGGAGGTCTGTGTAGCTCGACGCTGTGCTTCACGTGCCCGGGCTTGTACAGGTGGCGCCTTCACACGCGAGGTCTCTCCCCGTACACAGGCTGGCTGGATAGAGTGCAGCTGGTGATCATGCTCCTTTTTGGCGTGGTGGGTGGTATTATTGGCACGATCGTTGCGATTGGTGTCGTGATCCACTGAAGACAAGAAAGACAAAAAAAAAAGCACAAGCAAATGCGTCTATCGGGTAAGCATAGCCCGTTGACAGTTGCTGCCGTTTGTTTGTCTTTTCAAGCTGTTTTGGTGATGATCTCGCTCACTTCTTGCATTTCGGCACGCCTCTGTTTATTTTTGTTTTGTAATTAAGCCTTTATCTTGTTCTTTTTTGTTTTCCTCTTTTGTCTGTACTTGGTTTTCAGTCTGTATGTGTAGGTGTGTCTGTGTGTGCATGTGTTGGTATTACTTTTGCTTGTATGTTTTTTTTTTTTGCGTCAGTGTGAATCAATAACAACTTTTCAATCTACCCTTCACGTGTGTTTTCTTTTTTTTCTACCTTTCTTACATCCCCTCCGTTTTCTGTGGTTCTTTGTTTGTCCTCCTTCTTCGCCCATCACTAGATGAATGCTTCCTCAGAGAGAGAGAGTCGTGTTGCGCATTTCTCTTTTCTCTCTATCCTCTCTCTCTTGATTTGTGGTCACCTACTGTTGGTGAAGTCGCGCCCGAAGACACAGAGCATTGTTGTACACCTGTCTTGATTAACGTTCGTCATGCCTTGACTTGTTTCTCCACCTTTTTTTTTAATCCCCCCATATGGGTGCGCGATGGCATAATGGTTGTTTGTTTGGTTTCTTTTGTTTTGTTCCTCTCAGTGTGAGTCATTGTTTCTCCAGTTTCTTTCTCAGTTTTTCCTTTCCACTTTCTTGTTTTAGTCGTACCACCATCCCTCCCTCACCCTCTCGCTTCATTCCTTTTCGCATGTTTAGTTTGTTTTTGGTTGTGAAAGGTGTTTATCGTTGTGTATGTGTGAGAGAGTGAGTTGTTCTTTCTCATTCCCTTCTCTTTTTTTTGTTTCTCTTTCGTGAGCCTGGCGTACCAGGATGGCGTCAGCCGAACGTGCCCTAAGTGTAATTGCTTCATCGCTCATTGCGAACGTGAAAAATGAAAATGATTAAAAAATTGTGCGGGCGAAATCCATGTTCTGTGTCTGAATCACAGAAAAGTCGCGTCACGTGTGCCTTCTCTCTTTCTCTCTCCGTTCACCGCAACAAGGTGGATTGTTGACTTTTGGTTTCTCAGCTGCCTCTTCAAAGACTGTGTGAGAGAGAGCAGTGAGCAGTCGGAGGCGAAATCAAAGCCAGACGCCACTTTGTTCGATGACGCCATCATCATCGCGCATCGTGGAAATGACTTTGATGCGATCGTGCTTCTTTGGCCCTGCCTCTCTCTCTCTGCCTTTCACCTTCTCCGCAACCATTCACACTTCTCTTTCTCCTCCTCTTCCTCTCTCCCACTTGTGTTTCTCCTGTGTAAAATACGCGTTGTTGTGTTTTCTCACATCCCAACAGTAGTGAGTATCCTGTATCTTGTGCGGTGCTCCGAATTGTTTTTCTTGCTTTGGGTTGCTTCTTTTTCTTTTTGACTTTTTTCCCCCAGAGATCGCTGCCGGTCGCGTTCACGCGAGCACAGACAACAACCCATTTCATTGTTTAACAACAACTCTCCCCACTCGGTTTCTATCTTTTTTTCTTTTCTCTCTCACACATTTTTGCTTCCTTCTTGTAAACTACCATCTCTTTATCTCTCTCTGCTTCGTTCTGAGACGGTTGAGGATTCATTGTTGCGTTTTCCGTTGTTTGTTTGTTTGTGTTTGTTCGCTTCGTGAAAACACAGACTCATTGTTTTTCCTGTTTCTTGTTCTCTTCCACGGATTCATCTTCCTTGTTATTTTTCTTATTTATCTTTACGCCTCGCTTTCTCTTCTTTTTTTTTCCTCAGGGTGTCAGAGCAGCCTCTCCTCCGCAAAAGTAAAGAAAAACGGAAAGGAGATATATCAGCCTCACACACAAGCACACATAATAGTCATCAGACACAGAGAGAACTCGGCGAAATTCTCTTCTCCTTTCCTTGATCGTCATTTGTTCAACACGGTGCTTGTAAACAAATAAACACAACACAAAACACAAAAATAAAAAGGCATACTTCTCTCAGCTCTGCACTTTACGCGCTGTTCCATCTACACAATGGACTCATCACCAGTCACTGAGTCAGACACCGGTCCGCCACCGCGCGGCCCAATCGTTGACGCGCACGGCACCCACAGCAGCAACGCCGCCGGTCCCGGCAGCACGTCGGCCGCGCACCGTCTCATGTCGCGTGCCTCGCAGACGCACCCGAACACGACGACGCCGACGACGACGACGAGTAGTGCCTCGCGGCTGCCCAAGCTGCCGTCTGAGGAGTTGGATGATGTCCCGCGACGATCACGCTGGACTGCACCATGCACACACGCCTCAGCGGCTGAACAGGCGCGCGACACGGACGCTGTCTCTGTCCCTACTGCTGCTGCTGCTGCTGCTGGTGGTGGTGGTACTGCTGCTGTGACTGCTGTGGCTGCTGGTGCTGCAGGCGGTAGTGCTGCCGTGGTGGCTGAGCCTCCTCGCCAGCGGCGCACCGTCGCACCGGCTGCCACACCGTCTCCTACCACCACGGCCCTCATGGGCACGAGCTACACAACCAGTTTATCGGCACGCTACGCCATCAGCACTCGCCAAAACGATCGCATGCTGCCCGTCACGGTGTGGGTGCGCGTGTTCGCCTTTTGTGCGGACGAGCACTCGGCGCTGACCTTGCGTGCTGTGTCGCGGTCGTTGAACAGTCTCTTTTTGATCGAGCTGGCGCGCGTGTGGGGCGCGTCGCTGAAGACGTCAGTCGACTCCCGCCGTCGCGTGGTGCGGCCGACGGATTCCACTCGGCTTGGCGGTGGTGGTGGTGGTGGTGGCGCGCTGGCTCGCCGTCTCAACGACCCAGAAGCCACCGATGGATGCGACAACGCAGACGAGGAGGGCGACGGTTCGGTGCAATGTGCGGGCTCCAGTGATTGCGCAACGCCGTTCGTGATTCGTCCTCTCGTGACACGGTTGGCGGAGAGTGTGTTCAGCGCGTACGGCGCCGTCCCGAGGACGTCAGCGTTCTCTCTGACGGAGCTTCTCACCATGCGCCTCATTCAACTGAAGCGGCACGAGACGCACTACGCGGCGCGCATTCGAACGTCACTGCGCCGCTACCTGGGTCGCCACATTCGGTCGTCAGCTGCAGCAGCCGCAGCGGCGGCGCCGCCGCCACCACCGTTCAGCGCGGAGAACGTGCTGCGCAGTCCGATCGGGCGGCGCGCGTGGGAACAGCTGCAAAACGCACGGTCTGCCGTTGAGGTGGTGATCTGCGAGTGGCTGGCGACCGCTGCTGACGCGCGCCGGCTTCACGGCAACTTCCGTCGTGGTCTCTTCAACTCAACGGTTCTGCCGCTCCGCTGGGACGTGTGCGCTGGGCCTGTCGTGTTGCCATCCGGCATCATCGCGGGTGTGTCAAGCAACGCGGACCTGGATATCTTTGCCCCGTGCCAGACGATGTTCGGCAACCTGTGCGAGGGCGCGCGCATCGCACCACGTGCGGATGAAACGCCCGCCGAAGCGCAAGCGCGTGAGGAGGCTGCACGTCGGTATCGCCTCAAGTGCAGCAGTCGCACCTACCTACGCAATGATGTGTCGCTGAGTATCGGCGATCAACCGCCCCTAGGTGTGTTTGTCGATCCAGTCCGCCAGTCGCTGATTGTGCCGCTGGTGTGGAGCGGGCAGGTGAACGTGCAGCTGGCCAAGCACGACCTCAACATGGCGATGGAACGGCGCCTTGCCAGTCCGTCGGTTTTTTGCCCTGATGCCTGTTCGCCGTCTCACAAGAGAAGAAAAAAGACAGAGAAGAGTAAGAATAAGACGAGCGAGCCAAACGAGTACGTGCGAGGTGCCCGCGAGGCTGCCGCGCACGTCGCCTTCGCAAAGAAGACCGGCGTGAAGTACCCGTGCTCGTTCGAAGTTGGCTACCCGAACGCCGGTGAGGTGGAGGCCGCCTATCTCTCCGTCGCCGACGGCAACGAACTGATGGGTGACCTTCACGCCCCTGTGTCGATGGACGTCATTGGGTTGCCACGTCTTCTCCTCCACACGGCCCCGTGTGCATCGTCGGTGCTGGCCTACGGCATCCACTCCACGCGCACGACGCGCGACTACGCACGCAAGAGTGCGTTGCCCCACGCGTTGTTGGTCCTGTTCGTCCACAGCGATCACGTCGTGCGGCTGCACAGCTGGTCACGCAGCCCGCACTCACCCGAGCCAGTCAGGCGGCCCATGGTCGGCATCGCCACGGAAGTGTCGGGGACCGCGTTGACATCGGCGCCCGCACCGGCATCCGCACCAGTTTCGGCGCAGCTAGACGCCGCCGAAACGGTGGCGGCCGCGGTGGCCTCATCGACACCGACGGACCACATCAGACCCATGAGCAGTAGCCAAGGGCACACGCCGCCTCCTCCGCCTCCTCCTCGGCAGCAGCAGCAGCGCACGAAGCGTCGTGCCGCGGCATCACGCCATCGTGATGAGTACAGCTACGATGAGAACGGCCACCCTGATCGGGACAACGCCAACGAGGATGAGGCTGGCAACCCCATCACCGAAGCCCCGTTCACAGTGGAGCTCTTTACCCTTCCGTACGACAAGGCGCTGGATGACGATGTCTTTGGACTGCGTGAACAGAAGAAAAAGGCGAAGCCCAAGGACGATGCAGGAGCCGACGCGGAGGACGACGTGGACAAGCCTGACCCGCAGTTTCCCACCGCCGCGCAGTGGCGTGCACCACGTGGCGAGAGCGAATGTTGGCAGTCGTGGGAGTCACTCCGTCCGTACGATCTCCTGCGCCTGGAGCTGATGGTGACCAAGTGGCGCATGCACGCGTCACGGCGATGGACTCAGGCACACGCGCCGCCACCCGCGCCGCGACCGGTACCAAGCCAGCCCGTGCTCCACGCCGAGGAGGAAGTTCTGGGCGGGTCAGGGACAAGACCAGCCGCCGCTGCCGTGACAGTAGACGAAGAGGCGATGCCCAGCTCGGGTGCCATCGCGGATCCCAATGCGCCTGCCGGTGCAATCGTGTCTGATGTCACCAATGGGGCTGCCGCGGAGGACGAGACGCGCAACCGATCAGACACCGACAACGACAACGCTGACAACGACGATGCCCATGACGAGGATGAGGGCATCTCCTTGAGTGAGAGCGAAATGCACGACTACACAGCCACGGACTCGGGACCGTGTGAACTCCAGGATTACTCCTCGCGCGGGCGTCACTTGGGCAGCGGGTGTGGGGGTCGGCAGTCGGCGGCGTCGCCGACCTCGTACGAGGAGGACTCCGTCTTTGTCTCCGACGTGCCGCTCACGACATCGATGCGCACGGACGACGAGGAAGACCACGGCCAGTCAACAAGCGGGCACGGCACGGTGAGAGGGGGGCCGCGGCGGCGCACCGTGGTGCGGTCCATCAACGCCTCGACCACACCGGGCACCGAGTGCGCCGACAGGAGTGACGCCGATACCGTGCACCTTTTCTATCCGCCCGCGAGTGTGCGCGAGACGATCGAGCAGGAAGACACGGAGGCCTTTGGTTACGCATGGCCCGCCGCCGCTGCCGCCGCTTCTGACCGCGCGCCTGGCAGTGCGGAGACGGAGACCGTTGCGCCAGCGCGGGGTCCGGCAATGCCGCCGAGGTCACCGTCGCTGGTCAGTCGCGAGTCTGTGCCGTGCCTGTATCGCTATGTCCGGACAACCGCACACACCGTACCCGTCAGCCTCAAGGCGTGCGTCACTGTGCAAGGCAACGTGCTCGTGCAGGCAGTCGGGGGCAGCCCGACAAACTCGTTTGAGATGACACTCGGGTCGATGCCGCTGTACTCGGCCTCGAGTGTGGTGGTGCTGCGCGCGCCGGTCTTCACGCCAGTGGCTCAAACGACCAGTCACAGCACCGCCGCGACCACCGCCACATCAGCAGCAGCCGCGGTCAGCAACGTCACGGCGGAAGCGGCATCGCCGCACAGCTCACCAGAGCGCCAGGTGCACGGCACGGAGGATCCCAGCGTCACACCACCCAGTCACATCAGCAACGGCAACAGCAACAGCAACAACAACAACAATCCCAGTACTGTGAGCGCGGGTGAATCCGAGGGACGGTCGGCCCGACCGAGACCACCCATTCGCGAGGAGCAAGGTGACTTCCTACTCGCGGTGCTGACAGAAGCCACTACGACGGCTGTTGTGATTCTGCAGTGCCGTATCAGCCGCTTCGTGCATCAGTACGTCTGCACCGACACCGCCTTCGCACGTGCGTCACAGTCAGATGGGGGTGATGGCGGCTTCACAGGCACGCTCTGCAAAACAGTGTACACCATGAAGGACTACTACTACGTCCCTGGGCGTTCCGAAGACAGCATTACGCAACTCGATCAGATTCCCTGCCAGACAACCTCCGCCCTTGTCTGTCCACGGCCGTGGCTCACGGACTACGTCTCCGCATACCAGCACCGCGTCTTGGAGACAGTTGAAAACGTCGACCGGGCACGCCGCTATGCCAGTCTTGATGCCGAGTTGCGCTTGTGGATGCGCTGCTTGGGCACGGGAAGTGAGCAAACAATTCTCCACGTTCAGCGCGCGCTCAGGCTGATTCGCTCCACCTGCGGGAAATCGCAGGCACCGTACGCGGCTCAACAACGTGAGGAATGGCAGCGGTGCCTGAAGGACGAGCTCGCACAGAATCAGCTCTCGCCGTGCTGGAACCCGGAGCTCAACGGCCACCCGTACTTTGGCGCGGCGCAGCCGTTCTTCTTCTCGACCACATCGTACGTGCCGAGCCAGCCCGCCACGCTGTCGCTTGCCTTTCAGCGCGAGTACACCACCAACGAGAAGCTGGTGTGGCCACAAGCGAGTGAGAGACCGATCTTCTGCTCCGTGCGCGCCCCACAGCTCAGCTGCGGGCCGCCTCCGTCGATGGTGGTCCCTCCGGTGGTGCCCACTCCCACAGATGCGACAGCAGAGACGGCGACGGCAGCGACAGCAGCAGCAGCAGCAGCAGCAGCAGCAGCGACGGGCAGCAGCGGGACACCACAAGCGAGTCGTGCGGGCACGGCGACGCCGCTGTCAGCGTCCTCTTCACTGCACGCATCCGCGTCAGAGGCAGAGGAGTCGCGTGAGATTCTCACGTCAGGACCGCGGCTCTCAAGCTCCTCCAGCCTCGGCATGTTCAGCGACGATCCCGAAAGCGAGCCCGTCTCCAAAAACATGGATGGCCCGCTGCTCAGGCTTGTGGGGAACATCACTGCCCTCACGGTCTCGCCACGGCACGCCTTCTTCGTTGGCACTACCAGGGACGGGCACATCATCTTCTTCGCTCCACGCCTGTCACGCAGGGGAGAGAAGATAGCCGCTGAGAAGCCCGCACCACCACCACCACGACCACCATCATCACCACCACCGGCGCCTGTGCCAGCAGTGCCAGAAGCGATGACGACCGCCACGACTGCGGCGGATGAAGAAGCACCGGCTGACGACGATGACTATTACGACGAGGACGGCGCCTCCGATATGGCTGTGGAGATCAGCGACGGCAAGTACGGCGACGAGGAAGAAGAGGTGGTGGTGGAGGATGTCAACGCATACGCCGCGCCGCCTCCAGCCAGCGCGGCAGAAGAAAGCGACAGATCACAAGCTGATGCTACTGGGTCGGCCCAGGTCAGCGCCGGAGAGAATGCGGACACCAACAATGCAAACTACGACGATACGTTTCGCGGTCTACCCCAGGACGCGATTGGTCAGGTGGAGACGCTCTTTCCGCGGCACTATGAGATCGTGAGTGTGGGCGACGCGAGCGCCACCGCCAACGTGCGGCAACGTACGTTCGATCAGATCACCCAGACTGAAATACGACGACAGCAACAGCAGCAGCTACAACGTCAGCAGCAGCAGCACGAAGAGCAGTACGGTGTTGGCAGTGGCAACAACAACAACAACACAGCCGTCCCTCCGCCAAAGGCGCCTAAGGAAAGGCTGGAGCTGCGCGAGGGCACCGATGAAAGCATCGCGGGCTCCCTGACCCAAACGCAGCAGGAAGACCTGCGCCTCCGTCCGTTCGACATGGAGGAGATCTTCGGTCCGTTGTGTCGCTTCGATCCATGCCTGCAGCACGTGCAATCCGCGTACCCGTGCCTCACCTCAGCGCGTCAACGGCCGTTTCTGATCGCCTTGACAGACAAGGAGCCGTCCAACTTTCTCGCCCCGCAGGAGTTGCAGCACGCCGACACCCGCCACCTCCCCGGCGACACCGACGAAGACGAAGAGGACGACGAGGACCGCTGCGTGCCAGACGCCAACACGCTCGAGATTGACGACAAGGACGAGCCGGAGGCGCTGGCGCTGTGCCTGCCGCTGTACTTCACCATCCTGAAAGCGCCGTCGTGGCGTGTGGACAACGCCGACTCAGTGGAGAGTGCCCTCTTCGACCCCACCACAGCCAAGGCCGTTGTGAGGAAGCTCCACACGCGTAAGGGCATGGCTGAGCACGTTGTGGACACGGAGCTGCAAAGTGGCGTGCTCGACGTGGATCACCGCGGACGGAATCGGGTGCGTCCTGACACCCGCAGTGCTATTGAACGAGGCTTGGCAACGGCGCGGCTGACGCGCATGCGGACGCCAATCGCACCCATCACCGCGGTGCAGCTTCACGGTGATTGGCTCATGACAACACTCAGTCGCGCGTTCGACGTCACGGTCTACGATGTGTCGAGCCTGAACCCGGACAAGGCACCGTCATCATCCGCGTCGTCGTCGTCATCGTCAGCGCACAAGCGTAACGCGAACCTGTGGTCGTACCCGGCAGCCATCTCACTCTACTCGATCGGCCACTTTGACCGGCCGGCGATCAGCGTGTGTAACTACAGCGCGTACCACCTGACAAGGCAGCAGTTTGCGTATCTGGTCGAAATGCGCGAGCGCTGTGACGTGCGGTCGTGGCGGCGCAACGCGTGGGGCAACAACCCGGTGTGCTCCTGGCGCGGTGGTGTGCTGACGGTGGCCATGGCGCCGTTGAACGACACGGGCGTGGCGGTGTACAGTTTCAGTCCGATGTTTGAGCAGACCGCGTCGTCGTCCGCCCCAAGCGAGCAGCCGCAGTCGCGAAGCGAGGTGCGCCGTCCCCATCGGCAGCACAGAAATGTGTTGAGCGAGCAGCCAAGCACCCCCGACAACGACAACGACAACGATGAGAACAACGGTAATGATGCGGCACAGCGGTTACGTGCAGAGAGCCATGCACCGGTTGTGGTTGATGCGGATGCCGAGCGTGACGCCGTCGAGGTGCGCCGACAGACAGCGAACCGCACCTGGTGTGAGCCGTCGCTCAGCACCACACATGCGACAGACACGCATTCACGCAGCGCACAAGCATCCGTCAGGATCGGAGAGGCGCAGGTGTCTCCTGCGTTGGAGAGCATGATGCGCGCAGAGAAGGCCGCTATGTCCTTGCCAACATCGCGCTCGCGCAAGTGGACGGCTGCAGGAACAGGGGCACGCGCCGCAGCAGCACCCGGATACGCTGAAGATATTGCTCGCGCCGAGAAGCTGCTTATCGCTGCCCACACGCGCGCGCTCCTCAATCGGTCAGCGACGGACCTTTGCTGTGCCGCACGGCGGCTGCGAAACTTCTGGGCGGTTCTCAACAGTGAGGAGGACGAGGAGGTCTGTCGCGTTCGACAGCGCGTGTTCGAGGCGATGCGTGAGCCCGCGAGCGACGCCAACGCGCCCAACGCGGAGTCGGCTGCGGGACACAACGACGGGGAGAGCGCGGAGGAGCGGCTCTGTGCCATAATGGCCGCCGCCTCACCAGAGATGCGGCCCACAGCAGCGCACTACCAGTGCTTCAAGGAGCTTTTCTGGCCGTTCTTTTGGTTCGGCAACATGGCTGTTCTGGCCGCGGCGTTTGCCATTGCAACGGTGATTCTTCTGATTGTCAACATCGACAACGCACAGTACGCCCTGCCCTTCTGGGGTATCTTCCTCGTCTGGTTGCCCGTCCCCGTTGTGTTCCTCGGCGTCCTGAGCTGCCGGCTGGACAGCACGTTGCAGATTGAAACGAGCCGCCTCAGCACAGGCATCACCCTGTTCGTCATGTTCCTTCGGAGTGTCGTGTTTCCGCTTCTCTTCGCCCTCAAGTGGGATGACTTTGGGTACGCACACGCACACAGCAACGTACTCCTCCCAGATGACCCGGCGGCGGCACCGCACTTCCACTTGCCGTGGCTCGCAGTGTTGTCGATGGTGGCTGGCGCCTGCTTTTTTGAGATGCTGCGCGAGATCTTCATCATGCGCCGGTACCTGTACGCCTGCTACGATGTCCTCTTCATTGTGCAATCGGTGCTGGTGGGCTGCTTTTTCGATCGCTACACCACAAAGATGCCGCTCGCTGTCGCCTTTATACCGACGTACATCTTCATCGTCGCGTTCTGCTGTGTGATTGGCTTCTCCTGCGCGTCGTCACTGGTCGCGGCCGTGTACATCATTGGCATTATCATCGTATCCGCCCCGCTCTTTACCTACATTGGTCTCTTCTCCAGCTACTGGGAGTGGCGGATGCAAAAGACGGACAAGAGGTGCGAGATCACCATTCCTGCCATCTTCGTCGTGGTGTTCCTTGTGATATATATAGCTATCGAGATACGCCCACTGGTTTTGCGGCTGCGCTGGTATGTCAACAAGTCCAAGCGCGTGCGCTGAGTCGCAAGTGTGATGGCTGTGTTCTGCTTTGTTCGTTTGCGTGTGTGTTTGTTTTTGGAGGGTATTATATTTTTTCGTTGCCCCCCATCTTTCACTCAGACTCCAGAAAAAAGAAAAAGAAGAAGAAGAAGAAGAACACGTTCGCGAGATGGTGTTGTCGTAGCTCCTGAGCGTATGGCTTGCCTCGCTCACTGATTCAACTCCCCCCCCCCCCCTTCTCTCTCTCTGTGCGATGTGAAGCTGGGCTGAGAGCGAATGACTTCCGTGTTTGCCCGGTGCGTGTCTCCCCTCCCCCCTCCTCCTCCTGGTAGTTCACGACGCGTTGCCATGTCCCGTTTATGCCCAAACACAAGTGCTCCCCTTCCTCCACACACACACACACACACACCCGTTTGCTTAAACGGCAGCATGTATTCTCTACGCCCTCCACATCTTTCATTCCTTCTCCCTTTCTTGTTGTTGTTGTGCCAGACGTAGCGATCATTTCCATCCAAAGCGCGCAGACATCTTTTTTTTTTTCATTGCGGACCTGAATCAGCTCGGCAGCACCCAACATTCAAAGTGATACGTTTCGTCTGCCATCAATGTTGTCCGGGTGCGGGTTGATCCGGCGCGTCGCACCCCGTACGGCTCCCCGTCTGATGATTGCCACGACACCAACGCTGTGGAATCCTCAGCGCGCCCACCTGTCAGCGTCTTGGCTGCCGCCCTCGCGATCGCCATCGCCGTCGCCGCTCTCACAGCTCACGACCATGTGCAGGAAGGAAGCCCCGCTGCGTCCCGGGCCGTCGCACGGCGCGGCGACAGAGTCACCCATCCCTGGTATCTTCTTTGTGAATGTTGCGGATGACCTTGGCTACCACAGCTATCGTCCTGACGCCGATAGCCCCGCAAGCCCGCAGAAGGTAGACACAGCAGCGCTGAAGACGGTGTCCGCAGACACCCCAGGGCCTCACACCGCTTACGAGAAGCGCTTCACCCCGAAGGTGGGCGATTCGGCGTCACACTTTCAAGTTTCACCCGTGTATGAATCAGGTGGTGTACTCTGGCAATGGCGCACAGTAACCGTGGCCGCAACGGCAAAAACAGCAACACCATCTGCCCGGCAGCAGCGGAAGCATCACGTACAGCGTGCTGATGAGCCTCGTGATAGCGCGTACGTGTGGCTACCCTTTATTCTCCACCCCAATGGTCCCGGGATTGGCTGGTCCACATCGGGCGGCATCGTGCTGAGCCAACCCGCGCACACGCATGCCATTTCAGCGGCCGGTCTCACGGCCGACGCTCACGCAGCATCGGCACCGCCGCGTGTGACCGTGCCGTCGGCGTGTGGAGACCTGCTGGCCACCGTCGCCCCATCGGTGCCATCGTCGATGCCATCTTCATCGTCCAGCCCGTGCAAGGCAGACCTCGTGGAGTGGTCGTGCGCCTACATCGACCTGCTTCAGCGGCTAGCGATGTTCTCGAAAGGCCTCCACGCCTCACCTCCGTCCTCGTCCTCATCTTCGTCTGTCGCGCGTGTTGTTTTGACGTCGCCGTACGAGTACATCTGTCGCGCGCGCAACACGGCAAGCTGGGTGATGGAGGAAAATCAGGAAGAGGAGGATGCGATGTTCCGCACGCCGGGTCTCATCGGTGGTGGCGCGCATGACGTTGATGATGGGGATGCTGCTGATGGTGGTGATGACGAGGAGGAGCTGGAGGCTGTGGTGGTGGTTGAGCCTTGTCATCGTCCGGCGCCGTTTGACGAGACGGCACGCGCGCCACCTTCAGCTCTTCGCTCGTCTCGTACCCCACGGCCCCCTTCACACACGGACGCGTGGATTCCCGAGTCGCACCAGAACGTGCTCGTTGGCGGACTCGCCGCGCTGGTTCTCGCGATTGATAGCTACGCCGCCCTGGTGGCGCGCAAGGAGCTCACGGTCGCCGCGGCGTGCTGGGCAGTGCTTTGCGACACGCCGCACCGCGCCACGCTGCCGGCACTGCGCACACACGCGTTGGAGACGGAGCGCGAGGTCCTTGCCGCCGTGGCTGCCCACGAGGCTCTCTCCGCCCTCGCGCTGGAAAAGCAGAGGACGCTCGTAGGAAAGTGCGAGTCGGTCCCACGGACGGCCTTACCACACTAGCCGCTGGGAAGAAAGAGAGAGAGTCGTATCTCCTGCTGACAGAGGGTGGTGATGTGTGTGGGTTTTTTTTTGTGTCTCTGCTTCATCATTAACATTACTATTTTTGTGCTGCGATAGGCACTTTCTGCTTTCTTTCGTGAGTTTTTGTTTGTTTCTTTCTTCTTTCTTTTGCTCCCCTTCCGCTCCTTTCACGTGCCTTTGGAGGCGCCAGTGGTAGCGGCACGTTTCGTCGTGCCTCCTTCCTACACAGAAGAAAAAAATGATTCAAGACCTGTCGGTCCCCCCCCCCCCCCAACGTCGCGTTGGCTCCGGCGTCTCCGGCGTTATGGCTGTGATTTCGCTCGGGCATTTTTACTGCGAGAGTAGTTTTTTGGCGTCCGGATTATGACAATTCGTAAGCCCTGAAACGAGGGCTCACCTCCCTCTCCCTTCTCCCCTCTGTCTCACCCAATCTCCCTACTTTCCCGCTTGTCATCCTCCTTCCCTTTCAACACTTCCCCTTCGGCCCTTGTGTTTCTGTTGTTCACTTCCGCATTTGCGGTTTTTCTTTCCTTCGTTTGTTCACACTCAACTCTGGAGCAATTACTACTGTATAATTCCTTTCATTCTTTGATTCCTTTTCTCTTCTTCCTCTTCTCCACACACACTTCTTCTTCCATTAGTTCCCCCTTACCTTACCTTTTCACTCTGCATTGACCACTTCCGCGTTTGCTTTTGCACTCTCTCTCTCTCTCTCTCTCTTTCTTCCCCCTCGTACCAGTGGCTCATTCCTGTGATATACGTATATTCCCGTTGCAACGCACACAGTATTACGCTTCTTTCCCTCCTTCCATCACTTCTTTTCTTTTACTGTTCTCGCAACCTGTTTTTGTGTGTCCGTGTACCTTTGTTTTCTCTTGTAATACGTAGCTTCCTCCTTCCTTTGTTTTCACCTTTGTTTACAGCTCAAGACTTGTTGTTCACCTTGCATACAGTGCTAACACAAGTGACATCCCTTTCTTATCGCTGTTCTTTTGCTGTTTGCATCAACTAAATCCTTCTTCTTCGTTCCCAGTCTTCTTTATTGTCATTCATTTCCTCTTTCTCTTCTTTTCAACATAATACCTGATTCGAGTTCCGAAGCTCTCTTTGTTTTTTTGTGTTTTTTGTTTCTTTTGTTTTCGTTTGTTTTAGAGCAGTTATTGCCCTTTCGTTCTTTCTCTTTTCAGTCTTCTTTTTTTTTTCTCTTCCTCCGCCGAGCGCGTCACCTCGTATCACCTCTACTGCAGCGCTGGTCAATTACCTCCATCTGCCACACACACATCTCCTGTTCACACGCACCTTTGTTGTTGCACTCGTTGCCATCAATCTGTGCATTTTTACGTATTTTCCCCTCTTTTTCTGTTTTCCTTCTTTCCCCTGAACCTTTATATTTGGTTCAACGCGCGTCTTTTGTTGTTGTTTTTCGTTTCTTTTTTTTGTTTCATTCGTTTCTCCATCCATTTTGGTTGTGAATCGCTAAGCGTCTCCCACGTTTTGTTCACAGTTTTTTCCTTTTTTTCTTTCCCACATTTTGTTTCCTTCTCTAATCAATCTTCCTTCCACCAGCTGCTGTGTCCTGCAGCGTTTCTTTCCAAGCTTCTCTTTGCTCAATTTTGGGGTTCTCACACTTGTCCCTCCCTTTCCTCCTTTCATTTTCTCTTCTTTTCTTTTCTTTTCTTTTTTTTCGTTCGTACTCACGCAAAAGCCCTCGCAGTGCATTTACAGCTCAGAACTGTCTTTCGGCGGCTTCCCTCACATTGAGAATACGATTCAATTTTGTTGTTGTTGTTTTGTTGGTTTGGTTTTTCCGCCTATCTTTCGTTCTTCTTCTCACGCACTTGTTGACGTGTATTGGCAGCCTTCCGAGTTGTCTTGTTTTTGGTGTTTCCGTGCAGGAACGTTCCTTTCTTTAACAAACGAAATTATTCTCCTGTCTTTGTTGATACAGGTTTTTTTCTTTTCCTTCTTCCTGTGAATCTGACGGCCTCGAAGAAATATCTCAAAAGCACAACGAAAAGAAACCACGAGGGCACTGTGAGCATACACTCAGTTTGTCGCTCTACCTCTATCTGTGATAACAGCGTTTTCCTCTCTTTTTTTTTACGCTGAGACCTGGTGGGTGTCTTTTTTGTTTTTGCGTGTGCGCTTTCCTGTGTGTCAGTGCCCAACGAACACTCGAAAGAAGAAAAGATAGTTGCGTTCGCGCTTACTTGAAATTATCTTTTCGTTCTCTCTCTTTTTTTTTTCAAATATTTCTCCCTTTTCTTTTTCCTTTTCATCCTCCTTTTCTCTAATCTCCATTTCGTTTTTGCGTTTGTCCTCAGTAGTTTCGCAGGGACCGCTCTTCTAGTGTTCAGTCATTTTTATTTGTGTGCTCCCAACCCTCTCCCTCACCCTCTTTCCTGCTCCACGTTCCTTACGTCTGGAGCGCGGCCTACTGTTCACTCGCTTCTCCGTATTCTGTTTAAGCTCTTTCGAGAAAGAGGCTTTTCTACCTTCTTGTTTCTTGTGTTGTTTTGTTTTGTGTGTATCCGCTCACCTTCAAGGATTTCTGATCTTTACTCACGAGGAGAGCTCTTGCACATTTCTCCTTCTTTTTTTTTCGTTTCTCTCCCTCCTTTTTCCTGACTGTTTTTCAGCCGCAGCACATCTTCTTGTTTGTGTTTTGTGTTCATTTTTTGTGTGATAGGTGTTTCTCGCCTCTAGCATTCTCGTTGCGGCGACCTCTGTTTGATACCGTTCTGAAGTCACTCAAACCAGATTACTTTGCTTTCCATCTTATTTAGATTTCCTTTTCCTTCCTTCATTTCTTTCCCTTTTTTTCTGTCTTTTCGTGTGACTGTTTTAACCAATATCTTTGTTTTGTGCTTCATCATCATATATTTCCTTTTCGTTTTTGTTTCGGTCTCTATAACTTGCCCCCTCCGATTTTTCTCTTCTTCATCAACCGCACCCCATGTACGGAGCCCCGTTTTCTGCCGACGCGCCAATCAACACAATTCAGCCGCGTTACACCGGGCAAATGGCTCCAGGCTATTCTTCCGGGATCCCGCAGTACAACTACGGTGCCAATAACAGCAGCAGCAACAACGCGAGCAGCAGTAACGCTGTACAGCCCAACTTGATGGCCGCCTCTGCGATGCCATACATCCACACGTCAGAGTCGGTCGGGATCGCGCCGTCCATCCACGCGTACGGTGAAGCCAACAGCTTGTCGTCCTCCGCGACGACCGCGACCACCAATCAGGTCCCCGTTGGCTACCACTTCTCCACAACGGGAAAAGCGGGCGTGCCGGCCACGTCACCACAGTCGATGGCGAGTCGAACCGGCGCAAGCATGCCGTCGTCGATTCTGATGCACCAGCACCAGCACCAGCACCAGCACCAGCACCAGCACCAACAACAACAGCAACAGTATCAACCGGCGCAGCAACAGTACCAACCGGCGCAGCAACAGTACCAACAGCAACAGGAGGTTCTGTTAACCACGGCCCCGATGAGTGCATACAGCAGTCAGTCACACGCGAATTACGACGCGCCACCAACCACGTTTCAGGCGTTCCAGCCCGGCAGTGTGGTGAGTCCACAGTCGTACTTTGTCTACCAATACGGCAACGCCACCGCACCGAACAGCTCGACGCCGGTCTCACAGCCAATCGCTGTCTCTGGCCACGGCACACCGGGCAGCGGTGAGGCGGCCCCAGCCGGGACGTGGATGATGGTCCAGCAACAACAACAGCAGCAGCAGCAGCAAAGCGTCGGCCAGAGCCGCAATTCACCGTCACCGGTTGCCCCAGGCGGTGGTCAGGTGCGGGTGATGATGGCACCGTCCTACGTCGCGCCACTGCAGGCGCCGTACTCGCCGCAGATGATGGTCCTGGAAGTGCGCGGTGGTGGCGGCGGTGGTGACGGCAGCGTGGCAGGCGCGGGTGTGTTGGGCAGCGCAAACATTGGTCAGGCACCAGCGGCTCGCCCCGACGTCATGGCCCGCATCGCACGTCAGCAGGTGGAGCTGCAGCAGCATCTGATCCGAGAGCACATCCTCGATCAGCCTGTGCACCAGCCCGTCGCCTTCCAGCCGCCGCCGTGCCAGAAGAACCGCGGCAACGCTGTCCTCTTCGTTGGCCAACTCAACTACGACGTCACTGAGGATGATGTGCGGCAGATGTTTGCCTTCTACGGCACCGTCCAGAATGTGATCCTCTTGAAGGACACGCGCAAGACACGGCGTGGGGGTGGTGGTGGGGCGAGGGGCGGGAACAGCAGGGAGGAGGAGGAGAAGCAGGTGGTGGGCAGCTCGGCTTTCGTGACGTACGCCACAACCCAGGAAGCCGATCTCGCCATCATGTCTCTGCACGGCCGGTACTGCATGGACACCCGCGATAAGCCGGTGCAGGTCTCGTACTGCCAAAAGACCGATGTGATCTCCGAGTACGGCTATCGCCACGCCATGAAGCTCCACGCAGAGAACCCAGCGAACCCTGTGCCATCGCTGCCTCCCGTATCGCCTGAAGCCGCAGTCGTCCTGGAGCACCTCAACGCAACGCTGAAGCCGGCCAGCCAAAATGCACCGTAAGGCTCACACCGCTGCGTCTCGGCAGGTGAAGCAACACCAACAGCAACAAAAAGAAGAAAAATTACCAAACACCGAAAGTCTAGAAGAAGATAAACGTAACTCAACGAGACTGAGCAGTTATTTTATTTAAAAAAAAACGAGACAGCTAAATGACAATTAAGGCGATAACAAACATCATAGCACATGAGTAGTTGATCAGAAAGTGGACTTGTAAAAGATAAAAAGTCATGTGCACAACAGTTCACTTGCTGCGTTCCAACGCCAAAGACACGCATCATTATATATATATTCTTCTGGTCAGACCCCATCCATTTTTTTTTCTTTCTTTCCCTTCCTTCTTCTTCACACTCATATTCGCTCGATCGGTTGAGAAGAAGAAGAAATTCACGAGCGACAAACAAAAAATAATAATTAGAAACGCACGTCGGTTCTGTATAGCCCAAACACACACGTACACAGAAACGCAACAAGCGTATCTTGCTATTCACTTCCTTCCTCCCACTCCTTGTCAGTGAACGCAAACCAACAAAAGTAACAGTCCAAATTCTGTTCAAACTACAATATATATATACGTCTTCCAATTCAATTGAGCAAGCCAAGTCAAGCAACAGAGAAGAAGAAAAATGAGAGGAGAGGAAGAGGGCGAAAAGAAAAAAAATTATCATGATTCAAATGGGGAGGTACACACGCTGCCCAGGAGACAGCAACAGCATTCCACAACACGCAAATACATGACACGCAGCCGCAGAGAACACACACACACACTTCCAAAAAAAAAAATAAGTAAAAACCGTTTTATATATTCTCCCGACACACAAACACACACACACGTACATTATATATCGACGCAAGCAAACTCTAAACTTAAAAAAATGACATTCGTTATATTGATGTGTCGCACTTTCCATTCTATCTTTATTTTATATATATCTATATATATGTTCATCTCTGCCGCGCCTCTCTTGTCGTGTTATCAGTGCTGTCTCACCAGGCGTTGTTCTTGTGACCCTCCCCGTTTGCCTCCCGTCTTGTTTTCTCTTCACATCTTTTTTTTTCCTGGTATCCGCTCACGCCTTCCTCGGGCCCTATATTGCCCTGCAAGACTGTCTCCTGACTGGGATGTGTTTCTTAATAATTCTCTTTTGTCCAAAAAAAAAAAATCAACGCACAGAAATACTTTTTCCGCCGCTTTTTTCTTTCTTTTCACTGTTGTTGTTGTCCTCGTGAGGACAAGCAAGTCGTTGACGATGGTGTGTACTGCACCACTAAGACTTGAAGTTAAGCAAGTGAGTGTTTGGAGTGTTCCTTCAGGAGTGTTTTTTCTGTCTCTCACTCTCTTTATCTTTCTCTCTCCCTCTCACCACAGATTCCATCCGTTTCGTGGTGACACACACGTACACGCAAAAAAACAAAAAAAAAGCATACGTATATACTCACACGCACGTGGTGAAAATCAGTCGTCTACTCGCTGTTCTGCCAGTGAGTGGCCTCTCTTTCCTTCGCGTGTGTGTGTGTGTGTGTGTGTGTGTGTGTGTGTGCAGGTGCGAGAGTTCATCTGCCACGGTGGTAACGGGATCTCACTCCCCCTCCCCCTTCCTTGGAGTGAGCCCTTCACCGATCACACTTGTTGTGGTTGTGGTTTTCTTGCATGTTGGCCTCAGCTCTCCTGTCGACTGTGGGTCTGTGCATCAGTAGCATTACTGAGCGGTACTGCGATTCAACGTACACACACACACACGCGCGGTTTTTCCGCAGACGTGCTCATCATCTTGTGCCACAAATGTCAAAGTCCGCAAGCATCACCATCACTACCACGCACTCTCTCCATCTCCACCCCATCTCTCTCTATCTATCTCTATCTATCTATTTATCTAACTATCTCTGCTCATGCCAGAGTTTTTCTGCGTTGAGGAGCTCGTCTACCGGCGGCTTTCAGGCAGCGTGCAGCTCACCATTTGTTTTTATTTGGCGCTTCAACTTGCACAACTCTCTCGCTCTTTCCGCATTTTTCCTTTCTCCCTTCTGTCTTTTGTGGCTTCACTTGCATAGTGCCCTTTCAGCACTTGTGTTTCGCTATCGCAGAAGAAAAAGAAAACGAAAAAAAAGAAGAAAAGCAAGACCGTGTTTGTTTTTTCTTCTTTTTCTAACAACAGAAAGAAACCTGAGCGCCGTCCTGTGGGGAGAGAGAATCAACACGCAGCTTGTGTTGCACTGTGTCTCGCCATTTTCATATTCGCCTCTCTGCAATCCTCTCTTTTGCTGTCTCCGCGTTTTTTTCTGGGTCTTTTTCCCTCTCTCTCTCTCTCACGCATTTTTCTTTGCTTTTATTACATTGCATTGTTTAATATTTTTCGCCACCTTCATATATATTTCTTTTTCGCTCTCGCTGTTTTTCTTTTTTCATATTTTCACTTCTTTTCGTGAACAAGACCTCGTTTTTCGCTTCTACTTTAGTTGAAGCACTCTTTTTTTTTCTTCCCCCCCCCACCTCCTCCTTCGTTTTACAGTCTGTTACACAATACTCCGTGATTCTTTCGTTCTCTTTTCATTTACTACTGTGCCTCACTTCTTATCGGCTCTTCTCTAGCCACCTCCCACTCTCTCGTGTCACCTCGTCGGTACGTATATCGCAGACCAGTGTGCAGACGAACGCACAGAAAGAGAGAAGGGACAGAATAATAACACGAATCGACACACCAACGTCACCAACAGCAGGAAAACAAACAAACCCAAAAAAAAAAATGGCGCAGCTCTTTGTTGGTCAGCTGCCGTTCAACAAGTTCTATCCTGAGGACCTCGAGCGGATTTTTTCGCCCTATGGCGTCGTGATTGGACGCGAATTGTATATTCGGAAAGGCAACGGCTTCGTTCTGTACCGCACGACGGAAGAAGCGGATGCCGCCATTGCTGGGCTGCACGGTCGCTACGTTGTAGAGGGCGGCCGTCATCAACCCATCCAGGTTATGTATTCAAAGGGGACCAAGTTGATTTCCCCGTTTGGGCTTCGACATCGGGCGCAGTGCATGATGGTGCGTGAGTCACGTGCAGACACCAGCAAGGATGGCCAGGTGATCGCGTCGACTGCCTCCCCCCGCACGGGCTCAGGCTCACCGGAAGGAGGTCCGCCGCGCACCACTGCGTCACTGCCATCAAGTCCACACTCATCCTCGGTCGCGTCGCCACAGCAACAACAGCAACAACAGCAACAGCACGCACAGATGCTCATGTCATCCCAACCCCAACAGCCACGCATGCCGGAGTTCATGACCTACACGGGTGGGCCGCCGGCGTCGGGTATGGTCAGCACGCAGGCAGCGCCACTATTTCACACCAACGTAAGCGCCTCACTGGCTGGTCATCCAGCTGCGGCGGCTGCGGCCGCGCCGGTTCTCTGTGGTCCTGCGGTTGTCCACGCTGGCAGCCGCGCCGCCGTGCAGTTGCCTTCCGGGCGTGACAACAACAACAACAACAACACCGGCAGCAGCCTGATCTCACCAGGCTGGTCGCGGCAAATCGGTGGCATGGAGAACTCGGGGAGTCTGCGCACGGTTTTTCCACAGCAGGCGAGTCCGCCGATGCTTGCGACGCATCACGCGCCGCCAGCGCCGTTCATTCCACTCGCCACGAATGCGGTGCCGCAGGGTGTGGCGCCACCCGCCGGTGCGATGTATCAACAGATCCTGATGCCCTCGCCATACGTGCAACGCTCGCCACAACCACCACAACAACAACAACAACAGCAGCAGCAGACACAACAACAACAACAGCAGCCGTGTCTCGTCCAGTACATCGTCTACCCACATGGACCTGTGCCACCGCCAACGATGATGAACGCAGCGATGATCGCCGCGCCGTCGAGCACGAACCACGCTGCTGCCAATGCGGGTGTGCCGCCGCCATCGCCGGGCGTATGGTTCGTGTCGTCATCGTCCGCTGGCAACAACCCCACCGCGATCCACCCCAACAGTTACAGCAGCAACAGCAATCACCCAAACAAGACGGCGAGCCTAAACAGCCAATCGTACTTGTCCCAGTCACACGCACAGATGCAGCATTCTGGTGGGCTGTCGAGTACGCTGGAGGTGCCGAACACGGACGAATCGTCGGCATCCAGAAATGCCTCCATGCTCTCCACACACGCGAACTGGATGGTGCCACCACAGGATCAGACGCAGTCAAAGTACCACTAGCAGGCACGTAGGGGATGACTGTGACTACTGAACGAACGAGGAAGTCAGACCTGGTAGAGCGGTCGGTGTGCAGAGAGACTGCCAACGCTGATCTCTCCTTTTTCCCTCCCCCACCCCTCCCGTTAGCAAGTATACACGAAAGAAACAGAAAGAAAGAAAAAAGAGCCAGCAAAGAAAACGGTTTGGTCTCCGTGTGCGCGTAGGCGACAACAACAACACAGGAGCATGGATCACCTTGAGATTGGCGTCGTCTGGAGTACTCTTATCTGTTTTTTTTTCGTTCATCTTCCTTGAAAGAAGAAGGAAAAAAGAATCAAACAGAAAACAAGAAACCCTATCTGGAAATGGTGAGTCTACGCCATACCGGAGAGATGCGTGAGGTTTCAAAGAAAACAACAAATGTGATTAGAAAACGGAGAACGGAGAACAGGGTAGCATGTGCACACAAGAAAAAATTTGAATATCTTGATCAAGAAAGTCGCAGTGACAGAAAATCGGGGCAATTGCCTCAAGGGCCTCTAGTCGCTGACGCGCGCTCTCTATCCCAATCTCCATCTCCGTCTTCCTGTTCTTTTGTTTGTTTTTCTTTCGCGCACCCCCCCCCCTACCCTTCCTCCCTCTTTTTCTGTCAGAAAAGGGGAGGAGAAAAGAAAGCGATTTGCCATCCTTATCGCGCCAGCAGTTGTCTCTGCTCCTACTTTATTCGTGAACCAGCAGTTTTTCTTCTCTTTTTCTTCCATGTTGCAAATTTTTCTGTTGTTCCTTCTTTTGTAGCGTGGATTCAGTGTCTTCCCATGTTGATCACGGGTCGCAGTCACGCAGCGATGGGGCAGGCACCGGCTCTTGTTATGACTTTGTTTTCGTGTGTTTTCTCCCATATCTTCCTTTCTCCCTTCATTGCTCAAGTGTTTTCTCTCTTTTTTTTTCTTTTTCCACCCAAATGGTGGGGTCCTCCGACGTCTTTCACGAGTTTTAGTACTCTCTTCAACTAATTGTTTTTCTAGTTTTCTTTTTTGTTTCTCTTCTCTTTTTGGATATATTTCGCGTGCACGTGTATCTCGTCATTTTTTTACTTTTATGTTTCACCACCTTCGTTTCTCCCATTGTTTGCAGCCTGAAGATAGTTTCCATGGGGCAGCTTTAATGTGACGCAGTTCATGTCTCCGCCCTCCTTTCTCTTCGCATTGACCAGTTTTTTTTTATTTTCATGTGTGTGTGTGTGTGTTGTTGTTGTTTTTTAAGATCACAGTGTCTCCTCTATTGACTTCCGTGTTGATTTCCCAATATTTGATTCTTACACCACACCGCAAGTAATTGCTTTCTTTTTTGGTTTTTGGGTTCTTTTTTTGTTTTTTCTGTCTCTTCATTGCGTCATCTTTTTGTGTCTTCCCTTTCCTCTTCTTCTCACATTACCATCTTTTGCCGCTCTTTGTTCGCTTGTTCATTTCCTGTCTCTCTCTCTCCCTTTCTCTATTTACTCTCTTTTTTTCCCTTGTTTCTCGTTTTCACATTTTGTTCATCCCCTATATTTCCTCCCTTCTGTCGTTGCTTTTTTTTTCACAAGGGGAAAAGGCAGTTTCCTCTTGTGTTAAGTCTACACACACCGCCGCATACACACCACACCACACCACACCACACTCCACACGGTTCGAACTGCCATTACGTAGAGGCAATAATTGATTGTTTGTTTTGTTTTGTGTGTGTGTATGTGTGTACGTGTATGTGTGTTTTTGGTGGTTTCAGTGAAACGCGAGAGCAAAACAGGGACAGAAGGGGAGGGAAAGTGATGAAGTGAAGAGCTGGCACGTACTGCGGCAGGCATCCTGTTTCATTGTATATCTCATCATCCTAAAATGTAATTCCATCTGTCCGTTTTGTTTTTTATCGAAAACAAAATCATGACCAAGAAGTGTTCTTCAACTCCCTTTCTTCATTGTTTTTTGCTCTTTTTGTTTTACTCTCTTGTTTTTTTTTTGTTGTTGTTGAGAATGACGTTGCACTGCGAAATGCTAAAGGCATCTGTGGCTCCGTGCCCTCGCGCTTCCTCCTGTTGTGGTGCGCCGTGTCCCATCACCTGTGCCCTGCTTTCTTCTTCTTCTTTTCATGGTGCTTGAGTGTTGAGTACGAGTTCTTTTTTTTTCTTGTTTTCGGGAAGTCATCGTGCGGCTGTTTCGCATATCCCAGCTTCCCATTTTTCTCCTTTCTTCCCTTTTTCTTCTCTCACTCACTCTTACGTGATTCATACACTCCGTTCCATCTTGTTCGCGTGCTTTTGTCCATGTGCTTCTTTTTGTTGTTGTTACTGTCTTCGTCATCACTTTCTTTTCTCTTTGCGTGCATGTGTGTTTAGTCGTTCTGTTTTCTCAATATCTGTCTCCTCTCTTTTGTTCTTGCGACAGCACAACTCTCCGTTTTTATTTTTCTCATCAGCTGCGTGACATCTTTCTTTCGTTGTTTCTTTTCTTCTTTCCACTGTTTGTGTTTTCTTTCTTTCATTCGAATTGACAGATATGATTCAAAACATCTCTTACTGTCTCTACTAGACAAAACAAAAGCTGCCTTCCCTTCCTACCTCCTCTCCATCCCCTGTCCTCTCTCCTGCTTTGAGCAAATGGTTATTGCTAGAGGATAGTTGCTGTTATGGTAATTGCAGCACAAAACCAAAGCAAACCAAAAAAAAAGGCGCAGATCGTGTGTGTGAGCTTGATATGGAGTGCACATCATGTGTGCATTGTGGTCGGCGCCATCCTCTCTTTCTCTCTCTCTCTCTTTTTCCAGTTGTTTTCTCCATTTCTATGTGCATGCCATCACGGGGATCCAACAGAGAGAAAAGCTCAAGCGGCATACTCACATTTTATATTGTTCTCATTACTGTCGTTCATTCATTTTTTTTTTCAGTTCATTTTCTCCGTTCATTCATTTTTACTTGTTTCTTCGCATTGTTTGTTGTTTAGTCTGTTTACCGTCTTTGGCTCAGCGGCAAAAATCGTGCCATGATTTTTGTGTTCTTTTTTTTTGTGTCTTTTGTTTTTCTTGTTTTCGCTTTTTTTCTTTATTTCCGATTTTTTTCGCATTACAAATGCAGCCATATCATAAGCCCTTTCGCGTTGTTGGGAGGGGCTGTAAAGCCCTTTACCACTCCTTTCATCCTTCTTTTTTTGTTTTTTATCAGCGCGTGAATTAGGATTTTCTTTTTTTTTCTTTGGCTCTTGAGCAGGAGGACGCCCGTGTTGCTTTCCTTTTGCTTACTCGCGCTCTCTCTCTTATACGCTTATTACAATAAGCTGCTGGTTGTACTTCTGTATTCTGTGAAGCCCAAGAGTTGAGTGTTTCATTTAGTGTTTCAGTTTTTTTTCAGTTCCTTTTATTTCTCGAATCTAAATCATCTCAGTGAACCTTTTTTTTGTTTTTCACAAACTTTTTCCTCTCTTTATTTTCGCGCACATGTGCACTTTCGCGTTTTCTCTCTTCTCGAAGAAGGGTTGGCACAACCCTTCTGGTTTTCACGTCTTTTTCCTCTCTTATCTTATCTTCTCTCTCTCCTCGATTTTCTAACCATGTGCGACCTCAGGCTTTGTTTAAATGCCGGATTTGCTTTCTCCTTTTCATTGCCAGCTTTTTTGTTTGTTTGTTTCCTTGATTTTATCTTTTTTTTTTTGCTCCGACTCGTTGATACAGGTTTTGGTTCGTGAGCCTTGCTTTTCCCAGTCTTGCCTTCTCATGGGAACTTTTTTTTGAGCTTTGTGTCTGTTAGGTTTCTCATTTTCAACATCCTTTTTTTTTTTCATATTTTGGTATTGCATTCAAGAACAACACAGTCGTGGTT
Source organism: Wallacemonas sp. MBr04 (assembly GCA_030849635.1). Taxonomy (NCBI): domain Eukaryota; phylum Euglenozoa; class Kinetoplastea; order Trypanosomatida; family Trypanosomatidae; genus Wallacemonas; species Wallacemonas sp. MBr04. Next base: position 72,113 of record JASANR010001563.1, read on the forward strand.
GCTGTTTGGGTTTTGTTTGTTTTAAATCCTCCTTTCTTGGGTCGCCGTCTTTTTTGTTGTTGTTGATGATGATGTTGATTTTTTTTCCAGCCATCTCGACACTCTCTTTCCTTCTCCCGCTTCCTATCTTCCTGAGCTAGGAGGTGTTGCACTCAATCAAACATGCTCTCGTCTCATTTTGATACGCGAGGTACCCATCATTGCCGCCAGTGATATCTTCTTGGTTCCCTCCCCCTCCCCTTACCTCCCATTTTTGATTTCTCTCTCTTTCTCTCTCTCTCTCTCGTGCCGCACGCACGCTGTGAGTTCCTCCTCTTGTGGAGATCCTCGTTTTTGTTGACCCTCTTTTTTTCTGTTTGTTTGTTCTTTTTTTTCCCTTAAACTTGCGTTTTTTCTTCCATTTGGTTGTTGTGTTTTTTCTCTATAATTGCAATTCCTGATTACTTAGTACAGTCTTCTTACCTCTAACGTGTTGAGCCGCACCCTAAAGGGTACTGTGCTCTCCAAGTCATCGGTTTCCCTCTTCGTCTGCCGTTGTTGTTCAGCGAGCGCAAGCAAACACAGCACACGACACACACGCTTCTTTTCGCTCGGGTGGCTTCATGTTCGCAATACTTCTCGGCTCTCTCGCAGTCAGCTTTTTTTTTCCTAGTTTTCTATCAATTCGTGTTTTTTTGTGCAAGTGTATTTGTGTGTTTCGCCGTCACAGATTTTTTTGCGCACTGTTGCGGACAACAGAAGGTCCCAAATCTTGAGAGCCTCGTCGCAAAGAGTAACGGGACAACGCTCATCTGTTTATCAAAAACAAAAATAGCACCGCCACCCCCACCTCCATCCCTTGTTCTCTGTCTCCCTTTTTTCTATCCGTATGGTTTCCATCATGAGGAGCTATCCGCCAAAAATCTGATCTCAAAAAAAGAACAAAAAACAAAAAAACAAGTAAAAAAGCGCACGCAGACACACAAGTACAGTAAATTGTTTGTTGTTGCTGTTGTTTTGCTCGTCCGCCGTTACGGTCGAGAAGACGAGAGAGAAAGAGACGGCTTATCTGATCCTCTCTCTCTCTCTCTACCCTGCTGTTTCTCACGCGTCACTGCTTGTGTTGCGGGTGTTGTACCCTTGTCAGCCCGCCCCCTCTATCAGTATTCAGTGTCTGGGTTGACTTGATCTTGACCGTCATGGTAGTGAGGCACTCGGCAACAAAATAACGGCACACGTGGAGCGGCCCTCAGTCTCTCACTCTCTATTCCCGTCCCAACTCCCCCCTCCGCCCCCTCCACCCTACATATACAACCTATCCTTGGCTCTCTCCTTCCTCCCCTTGTTCTCTCCTTTCTTTCTCTCTGCTCACATCACTGATGATCGTGAACATCATCGCCACCTCGTGCTCTCGCTCTTCTTCCTTTCACGACACTGCCTCTGAAGTGGCATCCTTTGAGTGTGTTATCTCTCTCTTAGTTTACTCATTCTGTCAAACCAAAAGTTGTTTGGCACCTTCATTCCCTTTTCCTTCTCTTCGTTTCCTTTTTTCTTTCTTTCTTTTTTTTTTCTTTTCGCCCTTTCTCTCTCCCACTCTTCCTTTTTATTCCTCAGTGGTCCAAGCACCAGCGTTTCTCTCCCTTTCGTTTTTTTTTTTGTGGTTCGAGGGACTGAAAGGACCGAGGGAACACATTATTCTTCTCGTTCCTCTACCTTGCCCTACCCCCTCCTCCCCTTCTACTCGCTCAACACACACTCGAGTCTCACTGTGTGGAAGAGTATCTCTGATTTCTCTCCTCTCTTTCTTTTCCTTTTCATCTTTTTTCTTAACTTTCTTTCTCGTTTCTTTCTAGCCCCCCCCCTTTTTACGCCTACGTGGAGTAGCCTGTTGACGCTGAAATTGCGTAGTATCAGGTGACTTTTCTTCTTCTCAAGGACAGCTGCATTCTTCCCCCCTCCCCCCACCATCTCCCTCCTTTCCTTTTCGCTAGTTCTACAGTTGAAACTCCTCTGCTTTAATTTTCTCAACATTTTTTTCATTTATTTGTTCGTTTATTTGTGTTCTTTCTTCCCTTTTTTCCCCCATCCCGTCTCAACTAACAATAGTATATTTTGTGTCTCAGTAAAAAACAGTTTTTTCCCTCCTCCCTCCCCTTGTTTCTCGCACTCCTGTGATTCTTTTTCTCTTCTTGTTTTTCCCCCATTAACTACGCATTGGCTCGGCGCACTTCTCTTGTACCCCCCCCCCCTTCCTCCCTTCCTTTTCGTCCCATTTATATAGTTTTGGGAGAGACGTGCTACACCTCACTGCACCACCACGTTCGTCTTGCACAGAAGTCTTTCTTTCTTTCTTTCTTTCGTTTCTGGAAAATCCTTTTATCTTCACGTGACTTCGGGCCTCGTGACTTCACACATTTCTTTTTCTTCGCAACTTGCAGCGCATACCTGTGACCACAGAAGGTGCTCTTTTCGGAGAAAAAACAACGAGAAGTCTTTTCGAGTTCCTGCACACACAAAGAAGAAAAAGAAAAAACGAGCAAGGTTTACATTTACCCACTTCGCTCCCGTCCTTTCCTCCTCCTCCTTTTTCTTTTTTTCACTTCTTGTGCTTGACTGCACTGATTCTTTGCGTGTGTGTGTGCGTGCGCGTGTTAATAAATCCGTTTTTTGGTGCTCTTCGGCCTGCTTGGTTTCCTCGTTCGCGACTCGGTTCTGGCACATCTTTTGGATTTGTTTTGTCCCTTCTTCATTCACAGTCACAAGAAGTCTTTCCACCTACCCCTCTTTTGTTTCCTCTCCTCTCACACTCCGTTCCCCTTTTGTGTTTTCCCCTTTTTTGTTCCTCTCTGGGTCGGTGTTTGTTTTTGTTTTGCTTTTTCAATCGCTTTCGTGCATCTTGGTTCTGTTTTCGTTTTTCTCCTCCTCCTTCTCGGTTTTTCTTTCTTTGAGCGCTACTGTGCGCTTCATCGCCCAACTCCTTTTGAATACTCTTGTGAGCACCGTTTCTTCTTCTTTTTAACGGTTCTGTGTGTGTGTGTGTTTCTGTTTCCCTTCTTGGATACATCCTGCGCGTGTGGGTGGTTTTTTTGATTTCCCTTTTGTTCTCTCTCCCATTTTGATCCAGTCGGCAGGTTGAGGAGGACTAGCCCTGCTTCTCTGTGTTGCAAAAAAAAACCTACGTGTGCTCTTCTGTGTTCGTTTAGTATCAAGCCACTGCCCTGTGATTCTGTCACGCACACACCTACGCTTTTCGTTCGCCACGTGAATCGCTGTCTCTGTCTCCTACCTCGACTTGGTTTTGTCCCCGTTTCCTTTTTTGGCGGGGATTTCTTTTTTTCTTCTCGGCTTTCTCTCGACTGAAGCTCATCACCGTCGTCTGTCTCTGTGTTCCAACGATTGCACGCAGCCAAGTCCACATTCACGTTATCTTTTCATCACTCTCTCCTTGTCTGCACGTCATTCATTTTCGAGAGCGTGGTTCTTTCTTTGTTGGTTTTTTCTCTCTCTCTCTCTCTTCTCACTCATCCTTGCTGCTTGTTTGGGTTATTGTTTGGTGTCCTTCTCCTATTTTTCTTCTTTTTCTTCACACTTGCGCGTCAGCCACCTGCTATTTTGTGGGGCCACGAAACGGTGAATCATCATCAGATCGCCGAAGGAGTGTCGCCAGCAGCAACAACAAGAATTTAAAAAGTGAGAAGGTGGGTATACTCTGCTACCTTTTTTTTTTATCTTCCTCTCTTGTGGAACTTGCAGCACACACACCTCTCTCTCTCTCTTTTTTTCACACGATTGAAACTTGAGTTTCCTCAGCTTGAAAGAAGGCTTTTTAAGAGAAAGGAGCATTTGGGAAGGCAACGCACAAGTGGAAACAGAAGGGAAACAGAGAAGAGAAAAGTGAAACCGAAAGAACAAAAAAAAGGAAAAGGTTTTTTCAAAAAAAAACTTCACTTTATTGTTCAGAGAAGAGGCGAGACCATCTGCGTGACCCGAATAGATTTGACACTTTTTTTTGTTTTGCTTGTTGTTTTGTGTCATATCGTATTACGTGTTTGTTTGCATCGCTTGTTTGTGCGTTTGTCTGTCTGTCTGTGTCTTTTTTGTGTTCGCCGCTTCTACTCCTTCCTTCGTTTTTTGTGTATTTTCGTCTTGCTTCTTTTTATTTTTGTCCTCATCTGACACGTCGAGTCTGAAAGGGAATACCAACAACAAAAAAAAGCTTGAAACAATCACAATCGATCAAGCATCGTGTGTGCGTCTGTCTGCGTGCTTCTTGAAAACATGGCTCATTTGTACGTTGGGCAGCTCCCGTTCAAGAACTTCAACCAGTTTGATGTCACGAAGATGTTCGAAAAATACGGAAAGGTCGTCAAGGTGAAGTACCATCCGTCAAAGGGCGAGGCCTTTGTCACGTTCGACCACACAGCAGAAGCCGACAGAGCGATCATGTCGTTGCACGGCAAGCTGAGTATACAAGGACGCAAGCAGCCGCTGCAAGTCTTCTACGCGAACAGTACGATGAAGTGGTCGTGGTTTGGTATTCAGCATAACCTGACCCATCACCACCACAATCGCAAAAGCGTTGCGTTGCCGACGTTCATCTCGCGCACGCCGCCACTCTCACCTACCTTGTGGGGGATTGAGGATTCATTCCCCACTCCCGTCACCGCCCTGCCCTTGAATGCGTCAGCTGATGCGACGACAGCGACAGCAACAACAACAACAACGACAGCGACGGCAACGACGGGTGCAGCGCCGGGCGACGGCACAAGCCTCGCCATGTCGGTGCCCGTGCTTCATCTTCCCTTCACCATGGTCGAGTTGGAGGAGGTCCTTCGACGGAGCGAAGCACAACAGGCATCCTTGGCAGCTGCAAGAGCGTCGGCGTCGGCCGCGCCCGTGGTGACGAGCCCTGTGCACGCCTCTTCGTCGTCGTCTTCACCGCCGCCTTTGCGACCTGTACAATCACCGCAGCGGTCGAAAAGCTTCTCGCCGGACTCAGTGGCGGTTGGGCCAGCACCACAGCTGGCGTATTCGCAGCCGTATTCATACCCACAGCAACATCAACAACAACAACATCAGCAACAACAACAGCAGCGAACAGCGAGCGGCTACGCGCCGTGGGAGTACGACAACGCACGCGGTCGATCATCACTTGTGTACGTTGGTCATCCTGTGCCACACGCAGGCAGCAGCAGTAGTGGTCGCGGTAGTGGTGGTGGTGGTGGTGGTGGTGGTGGTGTCGCTTTTGATCCGGCCGCGTCGTCTCCGTATCCAGTGCCGGGTGCACTGCCGTCCCCGGTCTCGCCGTCCGCGCTCTCCCCGCAGACACACGGGGTTCCTCGCCCGATTCAAACCGTGTCACCGCCTGCTGGTCCGGGTCGACTCGGCCCCAACAATAACAACAGCAACAACCCTCCACCACAACAGCGCCACGCACAGCAATCGCATGCCTCGTCGGCTGTGTCAGGGCCGGCTATGGCACGCGCGTCGTCTGATGACGTCACTCCGCAGCGCTTAATCGGGAGCCAGCAGTCCTCGCAGTCGTCGTCGTCGAGTTCGGGTCGAAAGCGGGGACGTGGTGAAGGCCCCGGTGAGGAGCCGACGAGCGTGAGAAGTTTGCCAGCGACCGTGTCGAGCTCGGCACAACACAACCCGTACCTGCAGCCGCGGATGGAGCCAACCATCTCCGACGACGATGATGCCGATCCAAACGCGTACGGCGCCTCGCTTCAAAGTATGACCACGCGGGTGCGCATTGAAACAGGGCATCGCCGCAGTGGCGAGCCGCTCGGAAGCTCTGAAAGTGTCGTCAGCTCGTCATACCACGCGTCCCCCATGCAGCAGCAAGCGCTGCCAGTGCCGCACGCCATCGGTTCACCCGGGGCCGCGTTGCCACAACGGCAACAACAGCAGCAGCGTGGTGGCACACGCTCAGGCATTACACCCCACCATCACCACCACAGCTTTCACACGAAACCGCAGGTGACCTCGCCGGTGCAGCAGCAGCAGCAGCAGCCGACGTCGACGCTGTGGTCGGCGCACATCTCTCAGCAACAGCAGTCGCAACAGCAACAACAGCAACAGCAACAGCAACAGCAACAGCAACAGCAACAGCAGCCGGCTTTGATCAGACCGTTAAGTTCGCCAACAGTGTCGCACAACTCGTCGGCGGCTGGGTTTTCATCGCGGACTGGGGCCTCCTCATCGCAGGGCGGACAGTGGGTGCACCCGCCAGGGCAACGCACGCCGAGTTCGCTCATCAGCGCCTCGAATTCAGCGTTGATGACAGGGAGTACGTCATACCTGTTCACGTCGAACACCTCTGGTCGCACGGGGATGACCACGCGCATGCAGTCCAGTGGCAGTCAGGTTGGTGGCACGTCGGGTGGAGGGAGTGGTGTCGCTCCGTTTGCGACGGCATCGTCCGCACCGCCACCGCCGGCCATTGGGGCCCACGTCAACCCCACACTGTTTCAAACACTCCCCACGTTCTCAGAGTTGGGCCCTTCCTTCTCGCAAAACGAGCAAGGGAATACGCATCCCTCAGCCGTCCAGGGCTACCACCAGGGCTTCTGGCCACCGGTTCAGTCACAAACGCCGAACGATGCTGGTGACGCTCTGCAGCAGCAACAACGACGACGACAGCAGCAGCAGCAGCCGTACAGTCAGGCGCCGCACCTTGCTGGTCCACCTTCCGCGGCACCTGGGCATTACCCACAGCAGCAACAGCAACAACAGCAGCAACAGCAACAGCAACAGCAGCAGCAGCCTTCGAACCCTCGCAGTGGCCAGTCTATGACATCGAAATCGAACACAACGTCGAACTCCTAATGTTTTCCGGACTCCCCGCGTTCCTTGTTATCGCTTCTGCTTCTCATGGCTTCACCCCTTTTTTTTCTTCCCTTTTCACCCTCTCCAGTAGCCCGAAAAGCTTATTTTTTTTTCTGAGGAGGGAGGGGTTGGGAGGGGAGAGAGAGAGACACAATAGAGTGCGCGAGTGCGTATGCCAAGACAAGATGATTCGCTGGTGCTGGCGTGTGTGTGTGTGTGTGTGTGCGTGTGCGTGTGTGTGCGTGTGCGTGTGCGTGTGCGTGTGCGTGTTCAAGGCGGTGGAGACGCAGTCATCGTCGTCACAGACAACGGTACGCACGGGCGTGTCCAGCAAGCGCGTAAACAGCGCTTCGCAGCGAGTCCACGATCCACATATGGATGCCGATGCAACCATAAACAGCACGTGTGTGGGGTGTAGGCAATGTTGTTTGGTTGGTTGGTTGGTTTTGTTTGTGTTTTTTTTTTAAGGGGAGGCTCGGACATGGTTTTTTCCCCTTCCTTTGCAACTACTAGCGCGCCGCTACCTTCCCTCACCCCCGCGATAGGGTTTGTCACACCATGATCACGTGCCCCTCGTTTTCACGAAACACGAAGAAAAAAGCACGGAAAAAGAAAACAAAAAGCAAAAAAAAAAACGTATGCTGTACTCTCTTATTGTTCTTCTCATGCATGGGCACGCACAAACACAAGCACTTACGAAAAAGAAACAGACACACATGCACACATCTCGCTCCTGGTCAGTGCTTTGCTTTGTTTTTCTTCTTTGCTTTTTCTACTTACCTTTTTTATTTTCGAGCTCATGACCTGAGTGGCATCCCTGTGATGTTGTTTGTTTTTTTTGCCTGCTTTGCTACTGTGCGTGTTCGAGTTAAACATCCTTCTCGTGGCTTTCTCCACTGCACTCATTTCTTCTTGTTGTTGTTTTTGTTCCACTCTGTGTGTGTGTGCATCTTTTGCACTTTATTTTTTGAGAGGTTGGATTGTTGTCGCTGTCGCTGTTGTTATCGTTCGGGTTTTTTCTTCATTTTTGTCTCTCTTTCCGTCCCTTGGTGAACACAACGAATGAGGACAGTACCCAGCACCACCGCGCTGATAATTGTTTTTGACTCTCTACCTCGTCGCAAACTCTTTCTTCTTCCAGCGCTGCTTTTTTTTTCCACTTTCATTTCTCAACGAACTATGACGCCTTTGTGTTGGGGGAGTTGTGTTTCGTTCCTTTGACTGTCGTGGGTGGTGCGGTGCAGCTGGCCACCCGTGTTTTTTTTCCTGTGGTAGCTCTGTTTCTTTTTTTTTTCCTTTCTGTAATGTGTGTTCCTGACTTTGATCTTTGGTTGGTCTTCATTGGCTGCCGCCGTCTTTCGGCAGCAAACTGCCACATTTGTCAACGCGTGGTTTCGCTAATAGTTACCACGTTCCGAGTACACACATGTACACGCTTGTTTCTCGTCGTACGCGCATTGCAAACCACGCTACCACACGAAAGAAAGGTGCTGTTGCGTGTTTTTTTCTGTGTGCATGTACTCAGTGTCAAAAGATTTTTTTATGTGTATATTTCCTCTCGCGAATAATGGCTTCTTGTGGTGCTTTTCAGCTTATCTACGTGAGTGCATCAACAAAACAACAACAAAAAACTATTTTTCTCACGGTTTCAGTGTTTTGTTTTTTTCATGGCACGGAATTTCCTGTATTCCTGTTTTTCCTCCTTTTTTTTTGCATGTGCTTGTTTTCTCCTCTCTATATCGCACATGTTGAAGTATGCTTGTAAGAAGTTGTTTCTTGCAGCTTTCGTCGACTCAACGAAAAAATGCATGTCAAACGAAAGTAAGGTCAGGGATGCCTGGTTGAACGGGACTCAAAGAGAGCCTGACGTATTTCTGCTGCTGTTGTTGCTTTCGGTTGTCTTGCCCTTTTGTCATAACATTCATTTCATCTTTCATAGTACATCAATTAATCTCTCTACATATATCCATCTCGCACGCGTGTGCGTACTTTTGTTTGTTGCGTGTGAACACGTGGCTCTTCTCGTTTTTCCTATATGCACCTGTTCCCCGCCAGAGAGAGAGAGGGAAAGGAACACGTTGGCGACACATCCTTTTTTTTTCTGTTTTGGTTTATGCTTTCGATGTCTCCTCTCTCTCTCACTCACTCACCGTCAGTCTTTGCCAGCATGCTTTTATACCATCGCTCAACGCCACAACAACAAAAAAAATGAATACTTGCACCAACACACATTTTTTTGTTGTCACCCAAGCTTCTTTTGACACTTAGGTAGTACCCCCAGATTTTAATTGTCGCTTCTTGGTGTCTCTCCACACACACATACACACACATTTGCACGTATTTGTGATGTGTTGTCGCCCCTGAAGTACACTGGACTCCCAGAAAAGCAGTTCTTCCTGAACACAAGCACCTCACCGGAGAGTGGGACGCGATAACTGTAAAAAAAACGGAAGAAATAGTTCGGAGGACGACAGAATCTAATTTTGATCTCCACGATGGTGCACAAGAATTTATTCTATGTGTGTACTTTTTGTGCCAAGGCTTCTTGTGCTGCAATGAACGAAAGAGCGGTGACGTGGCATGAGTTACGTCCTGCCTCCCTCTTTCGTGCTCAAGTTGCTGGTTAGTGGAAATGCCAGTGAGGAAGGAGGAAACGGAGAAGAGACAGAGAAAAAAACAAAAGCAGTCTCCTTCAATATCCTTCCTCTCTGATTGAGGCTCTTTGTTCTCCCCTTCTTCTTCAGGTTCTGGTTCGGGATGCTGTCAAAGTTTTGACAGCTCCCGTTGTTCGTCCTTGTTCGTCCATTGAGTATGGCTTTTTTGTTCACTTGCCTTCTCAGAGTACGAGTCGCTCTTGGTTTGTTTTGTTTGTTTGTGTTTTTTTCTTCGTTCATATTGTATCGCCAATACTGTATAAGTAACACTGTTGCTTTGCTCTCGTTTTGATCTGCGTCATCGCGCTTCTTGCCTTGATTTTGTTTACGGTGTTTGGCTTGAATTTTTTGTTATGTGTTTTTTTTTCCTTCACGCAAGGTTGGAGAAATAAAGGGAGAAGGGAGGAGGAAGTGTAGCCGTGACTATTAGAAAGTCGTATTTCACGATCGACCGCTTTCAGTTCTTGCCTTTTTTTGTTTTGTTTTGTCTTTGTTTCAGTTTTTTTCATTCATGAGGTTGGGAACAACGGATTCACGAGACCCGCCCCTCCCTCGCTTTCACTGATCCACCCCCCCCCCCTTCCTTCCCTCCATTTTCCCGCACTTCTGGTTTTCTGTTTCATTCGTCCGCGAACCATTTTCTTCTCCTGAAGGCATCCAACCATGACGCTTGTTTTTTGTTTTTTATTGTTACTTTGTTTGTGTTTTGCTCTCATCACATTCTTCGGGGCTGAGTTCATGTCTTCGTCCGATACGCCCTTCTCCTCTGTCTGCGTAGATCAACGGGAACAGAGTTGTTGATGCCGCGGTGTACTATCTGGTATCGGTGGCTTGTAAGAAGTTGTTTTCCCTCTTTGCAACAGAGTCTGTTTATGCTTTTTTTCCAAGTCTTGTGACTTCGAAGTAGCGCTCACAGAGTGTTTCGCTCCCTCTCTCTCTTCTGCCTTAACTATCACCGCGTTGTTCGCTGCCTGAAAGGATGTAGCGCACGTCCGCGTGTTGAGCTGCAACCAGCATTCCACCCATTTCTGGTCTCATTTGGTTTCATGAAAGCAATTCTAACCCAAAGTAGATCAGTAGTTGTGAAGACGTGGTTGAAGGTCTTCTGCTTCTCTCTTTTTTTTTTAGTTCCTCGCTGTTCTATTCTTTTTCCGTCTTTGATTGTTGCAGTTGGTAGCTTCGCCACTGACACATCTTGTAAAGCCTGCGGTGGTTCTCTCAGTTTCGTTTTTTATTGTTGGATGTTGTTGTTGTTCTTTTGTTTTTCTTCAGAGAGGTGTCATTAAATCACACACCGCCAAGGTGTTCGTGCATACCATTACTCTTGCTTTTTGTTTCCCTGCGTTTCTTTCTTTCCTCGATTTCGCACTGCGAAGAAAAAAAAACGGCGCACCAAGAAACAGTCGAAGTTGGAGAAAGAGAACGGCAGGCAGGATGTTCTTTGGTATCCAGCTGTCATCTCTTTTTCCCCTCTTCAGCAACTTGGGCGCGTGACTTCCCCTCCGGTCCTCTAACCCGTTTTTTGTCTTTCTCACGCTAAAAATATTGAAGACAAAAGAAAAAATAAAAAACAGTTTACAGTAAATATACTCCCCTCCTGTTTATAATCGCCGAAATATATACCAGTGTAGCTTGTTAAAACTAGCGTAAGAGATGTTGTGATTGAATAATTTTGTTCGCTCGTCGTCAAAAAGAGAACGGCTTTATTTTTTCAATCTCACTTTCTCTCTCTCTCATACCCTCCCCCCTCTCTATCTCTTTCGCTTCCCTTGTTTGTTTGTTTGTTTTCTTGGTGATCTGTGTGGCCACCGTCCCTTGACACGAGCACGCAAGATTGTGTGCATAACATACTTACGACACACACACTTGCAATGCACGCGATACAGTGGAGAGAGAAAGAAAGAAAAGAAAAAAGATCCCAGAACACGGTGGCAGTGCTGGTGGTGGTGGTGGTGCAAGACAACTCTTTGTGGCATGTACAGTTGAGTTGAGGTACTGGCTGGCCTTTCGATTGACTACCTGGTCTTGTGTCTCGGTGGGACTCTGCACTCTCTTTCTCTCTCTGATGATGATTGATTGATTGATGCTCATTTGGTTACTCACAGCAGTGAGAAGCTTGTTGGTATTTGTATGTAGGCGTGTGATGAGCTTCCCCCCCCCCGGTGTTTGGCCATAGACGGTCTCACAAGATGTGTACGCACTTTTCCCAACTCGTCTTCACAACTCCTCTTCTCTCTTTATCTCTCTGTCTCTCCCTGCCTCTCTCTCTCTGATAGCTTCATTCTGTTTCTTGGTTTTTGGCTTTTCACGTGCTTTGGTTCAAGTTCTCGTTTGCGTCTTTCGCACCGTCTTCGAGCTTCCTTTTGTCCTTCAATACACGACATATTCTACCTTTTTTTGTCTTCCCCTCTCACTTTTCTCTCCTAAGCAGTCAGACACAGAGAGAGAGAGACAAGAATGAACGACGACAACAACCTCGCTAACGGCACCACCGCGCGTCTCTTCGTCGGCCAACTCAACTTCGAGGCCACTGAGTTTGACATTAGGCAGATCTTCTCGTTCTACGGGCACGTCCTGCATGTGAACATCCTCCGCGATAAGGAAAACAAGAGCACTGGCTCCGCCTTTGTCACGTACTCGTCCACCGATGAAGCCGACAATGCGATCCTGTCTCTGCATGATCGGTACAACATGGGCCGCGACAAGCCTCTTCAGGTGTCGTACTGCCGCCGCAGCGAACAGATCTCCAACTTCGGACGCGAGCACATGATCAAGATCCGTGAGCACAACAAGTCGAACCCTCTGCCACCGCAACAGCAGCAGCAGCAGCAGCAGCAGATGCTTCAGGCCATGTATACGGCCTAGTCAGGTGCGGGGGGCCCCCATCGGTTGCACTGCAGTACGACTCAGACGCGCGCGAGAGAAGGAAGAGGCAGCAGCGACGCGATGCCAACACACACACACACACACACACACACCTGAACTATATATATACCCCATGAAGTACCATGAAAAGGAATTGTAACACAGGTGGAAATATCTCTCTCTCCTCTTCCCTCCCCCTCCACAAGCATGTGCGGTGGTGGCTTTTCCTCCGTTTTATGCGTTTCCTCAGCCCGCAGGTTCTGACTGGTGGAGGACGGCGTGCCCAGTACGTCTTTGCAGCACGTATAACGTGATTCAACGCACGTCAAGACGGTGTCTGTTCGTCCTACACAACTTCTCTCATTCCTGGTTCTGGCAGCCCCCATGTGTGTCTGTGTGTGTGTGTTTGTTGGGTGGCATTTCTCTTCCTGGCCAGCTTAAATTAATATCTTTGTTCACTTTTTTTTTTGCATTACTTCCCATTTAGGATTTTTTCCTGCCATATATCCCACCACAAATTGTTCCATTTTTTCCTTCGGATTCATGCTTCTTCCATATTTTTCTTTTTGTTTTTTCTTGTTTCTCCATTTCCTTCATTCTTGCTCTTGTTTCAAGGTCTTCAATAATACGGTCAGTGAAATGGTATTAACTGTTTGCACTTTTGTTGTTTGCCACAAATCTTTGACAAGCCCGGCTCCGTCTTCGATTATATACACATACTCAAGCGCGCATGGAGAACACGGCTTACGGTTGTCGTTTTTCTTTCCCAGATTTTTCTCCTTTCATCATATTTTCGTTTTGTGTTTTTGTTTGTTTTTGCTTTTTCACGTTTGATTGCACCCGGTGTGATGCGTATCTGTGCATGCATGTCCACTCCCTCGTTCATCTGTGTTAGATAGAGGCGAAAGGGAGAGAGAGAGAGACGGGGAAACACGGAGTATACACTTGGGTTCTGCCTGTTCATTTTTTTCTGTCAGCCAGCCCCCCCCCCCCCTTCAGTCTTCCTCATTCCTCTCGTGCGTATTGCAGCTGTCCTTGCTTGCTCTCCACACGCTCACCACTTTTTGTTTTCCTTCTTTTCGTGCTCATGGAAGGCCGTCATGAACCGCGTGCTTAAAAAAAAAAGAAATAAAGAACTCTGAAAAAAAAAAGAATCACGCATGGAGAGGAGAAAGTGCAATGAAGAGAAACAGCGAGTCCGTGTTCCGTGGGCACAGGTCTTACCGACTCGCTCACACAATGGTTTTCCCTTTCCTCCTCTCCTTGGAGTTTGACGTCTGGTGCGCGTCTGCTTCCATGCGTACGTCGTGCCACTTGAGAGTGTGTCTGTCTGTATGTGTGATGGAGTCGCTCTCTCTCTCTCCCCTCTCCAGTAGTCGCGATATCGAAGCCCAGTTCGAACCCCCCTCCTCGTCAACGCCCCTTCTCAGCATCTCTCCCTTTTCTCTTTCTCACTTCTCTCTATCTGTGTTCTGCCCACTTTCATATTTTGGTTTGCCCGTTCGTACGAAAGGGGGCGTCACTGTGCGAGACGAGTGAAGTCTTATTCGTTGTGCTTGGCTGCCTTTTTTTGTTTGTTTTTTCTTTTTTTTCTTCTTTCTTCTTCTTTTTAGTCTTCTCGATGGCTGGTGCGCGCCGTGGAACGGCAAAGCCCGCGAAAACGCCGAAGGGACGCGCCAAGCGGGCTCGCAGCCCCTCGCTATCGGACCAAGTGGCCTCGTCAGCCTCGCCGTCCCGCTCGCCGGTGCGCCGGGCATCGGTAGGGACCATCGCGCTGGTCGAAGTCAACGAGACGGCGACGGTGTGCGACACAACGAGCGTGCCATGTGCGCTATGGGGCCTCATGCACACGTACGACCTCGTCGTCCGCGAGGAGTTCAGAGGCCGCGCCGAGGACCTCTACGCGTATCTCGTGACGCGACGTATGCCCACCGCGCGGACGCAGAAGGACGAGACGCGTCCCTCCATTGACGGAAATTGGGCAGTTCCGTACGGTGCCGCTGGTTATCTTGTCGAGCGCGATGGTACAGCTGCTGGAGACGATGGAGAGTGGGAGGTTCCTCCCGGATGGGGCGTGGTGAGCCACGATGGCACGCATCTGTTCGTTGACCACGTCGCGCGCGAGGCGTGTGAGGAAGTGCCCACATCGCGTCGGGCGAAAAAAAAGAAGTGAAGGCAAAAAATAGCGACGTGGCTGTGTTCCTTGTTGATGATTGATGTGTTTGTGTGCCCCGCTCCTTTGATGAAGCCCATTGTAGCATTTCATTGGCAACGTGGTAAAACGAAAAAGAGGGAAAATAGTTTAAAAACAGGCTCGAAGAGATCATGACAATGTGTGTTTGCACACGGTTTACTGTTGTTGTTCTCAATGCTCAACTGGTTGCTCAGATCCACTCTGGGAATATGGTTCGAATGCTGCAGTCCGAAGGAAAAAAAAAACGCTCTCCACGATTTTAGCCCTAGAAAGGAGAAAAATGGCGACCGGCGACCAGTCGTGTCTCCAGTGTTGCTCCTTTTCACACTCATCTCACCTTCACGTCCTCTCTCCTCTTCTTCTTCTGCTTCCCCTCTTTCGTTCTTGGGCACGGGGTTTTATCCATCGATCTGCACCCTGCCCATTCACCCTTCTGTCGTGCTACCCACAACAACAGGTGTTTTTGTTTTTTTCTTTTTCTTTGTAGCCTTGAATTGCCTAGAAGAGGAAAGTTGAGGGGCACCTGCTGAGTCTACTCACGCACGCACACACACACACACACCCTTCGTTTTTTCTTGTCACAAGGATCAATCGTCTTCCTCCCGCACGTGAATTGTGTTTCTTGTTTCGTGGGTTTTTTTTCATTCAGTTTTACCAAGCACTCGCTGTGGCTGACACAGTACAAATTCCCCCCCTTGTTAGCTCCTATTTCAAAACAACAAGAACTAAGGGAAAGAGCTTTGAAAGTCCGCGAGGTGGTGATAGCTGTGGTGTACGCAAGAGTATCCCTTGTTACAGCCTCGCGCTGACTTGGTGACACACGAAATAAAAGAAAAGGTCGGCAACAGTTCCTTTTTTTTCTTTCTTGCATTGTGTTTTTTTTGTTCTTGTTGTTTTTGTGAGTGCGCTTTTGAAAGTCTCCTCTCCAGACGAGCCTTTGTGTGTTTTCATATATTTTATCCTCTTTTCTCTTTTTTCTCTCTTTTTCGTTCTTTTTGTGTTTGTTTGTTTGTTTGTTTGGCTTCGCTTCGAGATTGACCTCGAGTGAAAAAGTGATTTTATTTTTCTTGTTGTTTGTTTCCCCCCACGCGGTCTTATACGGCTCCACCACTCCTTGTTAAGCGGTGACACTGCACGCTCTTCTTTATTTTCTCTCTCTTTTGGGGGACACCTAACGCGACAAAAAAATTCGAAAACAAGCAAAAAAAAAAAGAACTCCCACCAACCCCAAAGAAAAGTACTCATAAATACAAGACAGAGAAACGAGTTACGAAGCAGACACACACGCAGCTTACCATGCTTGGGTTCAACCGCATCAAGGGATTCCTACGCCGGATTGGCATCCGCGACAACAGCGCCGCCTCGCCCAGTTCGAGTGGCAAAGCTGGCACCGGCGCGGCGGCGGCAGCGGCGGCGGAGCCCTGCACAGTCCTCGCTGGTCTCCCACCAAACGCGGGCTCGCAGGCCGTCCTGCGGTATCTCGATAATTTCGTGACGTCACACAGTCTCGGCCTAAACAGCGGCGATGTGGAAGACAAGGACGTCGACGAGGCATCGTGGTTGAGTGACCCCATCGATCACACCCCCGATGCTGTCGCGGCCGTCGCTGAGAAGCGCTCTGACGTTGCCCTGTCGGTGGCGAGTCACGCGTCCTCCTCACAGCATCTCTGCGAGCAAGACAGCAAGGAGCCACAGGTGCCGGCTCCGGCTGCGGTGTCAAACACGACGCGCGCCTATTCTATCGATCCGTCCGTGTTCCACAACCTCGCTGGTTTTGCGGAGCGCCATTCGGCCCAGTCCGCATCCGTGTCCCCAAAGGCACGCGGCCAACGCGCCGCGGCACCGCCACCGCTGCTGAGCACGTCTGTTCAAAGCCACTCCGCGCAGGCGGATCCGATGAACGATCAGTGGTACTACTGTCGCTTCAAGGCTCTCCACCCCAACGCGCAGTCCGTCTCCGTCGTTGCCGGCACACCGAGCACGGGGAACCTGCCGTCACCCGCAGCGACGTCGCTGATGAACGTCACTGGCGGCAACACCAGTAGTGGGACAGCTAGTGCTGGTGAGGCCGATCTTCTCACGTTGCTGTTGAAGGAGCGCGCGGAGGTGATGGATGCGTTGGATATCTGCATGCAGGAAGTGCCGTCCCCGGTCCATGCCAAGACCGGCGTGACCGAGGCGACCACCACCGGCGCGGCCCCCAAACCACAAGACGGCGACGCGAGTCAACCAGAAAGCCGACGCAGCAGCACGGGTACGGCGAGCACAGCCGCGCAGCGCACGACGCCAGCCGGTCCGCAAGAGGAAAAGATCTACGGCCTGTACGAGTGGCGCGTGTTGCTCCTCCGCATTGTCGAGTTGCTGATCAACATTGATCAGGCGGTGTACGTGGAGCGGTACATACGCACGCAGGCTGCAGTTGACAACGCGGCGTCAGCCAACGCAGCAGTGCAGGAGCTGTCCCGCACTGCCTTGACCGCACCCGCAGACCGTGCGAGTCGCAAGCCCGGCAGCAAGGTCCCTTCGCGACACGAATCACCCAAGAAGACCACAAGCGCCGCGCCCGCGACGGCGACGAGCTCGGCAGCCGCTTCCGTGAAGCCCGGCGCCGTCCCACTTGCTGACTGCCTCAACCCGCAGGTGGTGGAGGACATGCTCAGTACCGAGTGCGCCATCGCCACGTGGCTCGTGCTGCGTGATATTCTGCAGCAGCAGATTAGTTCCCTCGCGCAGGAGAAGCGGAAGCAATCGAAACAACAGCAACAGGTGGTGTCAAGCCAGCGGGAGCTATCCTCTCGCTTGACAGAAAGTCAGCCCGACGGGGCACCGTCCTCCACCGCGCCGCAGCCCACACCTCCTCAGCACGCAGAGCCGGAGAACAAGGCCGCCAGCATGAGTGACGATGATATCATGCGCAACGTGCTCGCGCACACACGTGGTGCGGTACACGTGGTCGTTGACTGGCACCGGGTGGTGCGTGACTTGGAGCTGGTCTTGGGCTTTGAAGATGCCAAGGTGGCGGAGTGCGTGCTGTGTGCCAGTTTTCTCCACGACGACAACCGCGAGCTCATGATCACCATTATCCAACATCCGCTTCCGCGCGCCGTCTTCGACCGCGTCTCGACGCAACGGAAAAAAGAGTCGACGAAGACGACAGCCACATCCACGTCTGCGAGTCCTGCGCAAGGCGACGGTGCGGCCTCCCCCTCCCCCGCCGCTAGCCCGAGTCCGAATATATCCACCACCATCACCACAACCGCACCGACTTTGACGTCGCCCAGCGCGGAAGCGTCGGCCACCGCATCGGCCACATCGACAGCCGCTGCCACAGCCTCCACTGCCACTGCTGCAGCTGCCGTGCAAGCCAGTGATCGCAGCAGTGAGCTGGACATCACCATGGATGATCTCGTGCTCGCCTCAACGCACCTGTATACGGAAGGGATCGTCAACTCGTGGCGTCGCTACCTTGAAGTCAAGGCTCTCATCGCTGGTGTTGTCCGTCAGCACCCAGCTGCACCACCACCACTACCACCACCCGGTCCGCGCCAAAGCGCCTCCGCCACGCCGCCATCCACCACGGCCTCACGACGTGCCAGTGTGGCCTCCATTTCTTCCTCGCAGCCGATCACGTTGCCCGCCCCCATCACAACCTCAGACACACGCGCTGAAGCGGGGATCGCCGCATCCGCATTCGCTGCCGCCACGGCGTCGCCGTCCTCGCAGGGCAACACACCACAACGCTCACGGCGTGACAGCGACGCCGCGGATTCGCAGACCGCGCGCGATGTGAGCACCTCGCTCGATCGCTCCCCGCAGCAGCCCATGCTCACCGCGCGGCCGTCAGAAGTGCCACGGCAGCCACCGTACGCGACGACCAACCTGACCCAGACCGCCAAGCCCATCTCGGCCGAGACCCCCCTCGGTGACCCATCGTCTACCCCGAACAAACCCACTCGCGAGCCCAGCGATGAACCCGCCGTCGCAGAGCCCGCAGCACAGTCGCAGACACCCACGCCCGCAGCGGCGAGTCGGGCCGCGTCGCTCTCCACCACGCGCTTTGAGCTCATCCCGTCCCTCGACACGGACGATCCCTTCGTCTTCTGCCGCTTAGCCACCGCCTTTGCCTTCAGCGCCGGCGATCTCAGCGAGCACGATCGCGGCGTTCTCTTCGCCTACCTTGAAGACGGCATGGGTCCGCGGTTGGCGTCAAAAGTGGCTGGTGCGCGTGCGCGTGTGCGTCGTGGCACGGCGTTTCCCCTCGGCGCGAGCAGCACCGGTCTCGGCGGTGGTGGTGCGGCGGCGACGAGTCCGGTGCCGCTGCCGTCGAGTGGGGCGGTCACGCCGTGCGCGGATCCGCTCACGCCTGTGCCTGGTGGGAGCGGGACCACCCCAGCCGCTGGCAACTCGCCAACTGCCGTCACGGCCAACGCCAACCTCGTCGTCGACTGGATCGCCGCGGACCTTGAGGCGACGTCATCGGCTCTGTCGCAGTCCAGGCCGCAGCTGCTGTGGTCCTACGCCCGCGTGCACGCGGCGATCTTCGAACGCGTGCTGCTCATCGCGTGGTCAGCCGCGCTGCACAAGGAGGTGGAGATGTCCCTGCGTGCGCACCCACCACATCTCGACGCCGCGTGTGCAGTCGCGCAGGAGGAGAACGCCGTCGCAGCAGGATGCCACCACTTCCGCTCGCGCCAGTTGGCTCTCGCGTCGCTCGTGCGCGCGAACCTGGCCGTTGGCAAAACCCACGAGGCCCTCGCCGCAGCCCGCAAGCACTTCAAGCGTGAGAAGCGCGCCTGGACGGGCAGCGTGCAGACCATCTTCACCGCGATCGGCTATCTCGAATCTATGGTGCAGCTCGTTCAAGCGCAGTCCGCCTGCTCAGCCTACGCTGGTGTGATTGAAACGGGTCAGTTCGTGCTTCAACAAACAGTGCTGTGTTCGCAGATGCTGGCCGCGGTAGCGCCGAAGCCGCGCCAGGCCTTCGTGCTTCGCTACGGCTCGTGCCACGCCAAGCTTTTGCACGCACGCGCGTTCCTGCTGCACGAGGTGTGGTGCGCGCACGCAAGCTTCAACGACGTCGAGAAAACGCAGCGTTACTTCACCGAGTACATCAACAGCCTCTCGTGGATTCAAAAGCAGGTGCGTGAAAAGGCCCTCTTCGACGCACACATGGAGCGTGGTAGCCAGCTTCTCAAACGCAAGCAGTACACAGCGGCCCTCGAGCAATTCACAAGCGCCGTGGACGTGGCGAAGAAGTGTTTGTCGGAGAATGAAGCCGCGTTGACGGCCAAGGCAAATGCCAAGGCAGCAGCAGCAGCACAAGCAGCAGCGGCACAAGTAGCGGCCAGCTCAGCAGAGCTCACCGATGAGCGCACCAACACCAGTACTGGTAAGAGCGGTGGTGACGAGGTGGATAATGGCAGCTTGATCGCATCTGAAATCAGCGGCGTCAGTCTCGTGCCGGTGTTGAATCTCCCTCGCGAGGGCAGTGAGGCGTACCCTTTTATTCCCCGCCCGACCACCGCCACGTCCGGCTGCACCCAAGACACGCGTGCCGCCTCGAAAGACAACGCGCACGATCCCGAGGAGGCGGCGGACCTCGAACGCACGTTGGACCTCCAGTGGCATCTCGCGGAGAGCGAACGAATGCTGTCGCTGTCTCTCGTGACCATGGCCGAGAACGAGGTCAACGTGCGTGCCCGTCGCGATGAACTCAGCAACGCCGTCAACAGTGCCTACGCCTCCCAGAGCTCGCTTCAGAAGTGGCAGGCCAAAGGGGGCAGCCCAAAGCGCATTCTCACCGGCGGGCCGTCGAACCTGATCGTGATGGGTCGCGCGCTGCTGCTCCTGAATCAGCCGCGCAAGGCCGCCATGTTGCTGGAGCCCCTGGTCGAAGACAAGGGCGCCTACACGTCGGTGCGCCCGCCGCACTGGAAGGAGATTCTGCAGCCGACGGAGCAGCCGCTCACGGCCGAGGACATCGCGCTTCGCGTCTACGTCAATTCGGTCCGCATCACCGTCTACGAGCTCTACGTGCAGAGCCTGAGTCGCTTCGATGGCGAGCGCGCGCTGCGTGCCGCCCAGCACGTGACGGCGCTGTTGGAGGAGAGTGAGTACTGGGTCCACGCCGTGCGCCTTCTCATTCGGGAGAAGCAGGCGGAGGCGCAGCAAACACGCATTTCTCGCTCCACGAGCATTGTGCACACAGCGCCTGGCGTCGCCAGCAGCGAAGGTGGTGGCTCCTCGCTCACCAAGCTGAACCCAGCCGTGACCCTACCAGGTGTGCACTTCAACGCGGCCGTCGCGGTGAGTGAAGCCACGACGTCCCCGCCAGGCTCCGCCATTTTCGAGCGCACACCAGAGGGTGCCGAGCTGCCGGTTGCCGCGACTCTGACACCCGGCAAGACCATGTCCAGCCACGCCACGCCAACAATGCCCGGTGAAGTCGGTGAGTCGGACGGTGCGGATGACGCCGTCTCGAGCTACTACTCCCCAGCCCCTCAGGTTGGATCAGGCAGCAGTAACAGCGGCGGCGGCGGCAGTGGCAGCCTCGCAGCGCGTGTGTCGCAGGGTCTCGCCATCTCCACCGGCTCCTCTCCTCTGCGCATGAACGGCATCGACACGGCCGGCAGTGGCGGTGGTGCCTGGCAGCACGGGCTACAGGATCGCCTCACCGTGTTGCTAGACAGTCGCAGTGAGCGTGTCACGGCCCTTCGCGCGCTGTCGCAGGCCAGCCTCGACGTCACCACCGGCTACCGCGAGCTCAGTACCACGTACGGCGATGCCTACTGCTTCCTTGAGCGCTGGGAGGATGCACTCACGGCGTACTCGCAGGCCATGGCGTTGTGCCAGGCCGAGGAGGACATGGCGCTCCGCTCTTCGGCTGGCCTCACGGCCACGCTCGCGAGCGGGGGTGGGGCGGCGGCACCGAGTCGCTCGGGTGCCAGCTCGAGCATGGCATCCCCCACGACGGTCACGCAGTTCGCGTCTCTCGACGGGCTCGATGACTTTATGCTGATTGACAACGAGATCGATGGTGGCATCATGGACATCGAGACGATGGACCCTAAGATGGCGCGCAACCTGCGCGAGATGCTCGTGCACGGCACGCGGGTCGACTATAACGCGAACGCCAGCGCTGTCAACGCACGGCTGGCACGCGTGCACACGGCGCTTGGCAAGCTCTCCACCGCCATGGACTATCACGAACTGGTCCTCGACTTCGCGATTGAAACAGACGACAAGCTTCTTCAGTACAAGTCGCTGTTGGCACTGGCGCGGCTCTACACCCGCACGCACGCCACCACAAAGGCGCAGGAGACCTGGGAGCACGTCTCCGCTCTCGCGCACGAGTACCAGGACACGACGGTGGGGCGCGAAACGCTACGCAACATCATCGCCGCGCACGAGACGGCTGGCATGTACTACGACGTCATCACCAACGCAGAGCAGCTCAACCAGCTCGCGTCGAACGTCGAAGGGTCAGAGGCGATGGCTGACCGACGGTTCGCCCTTGAAGCACTGGCCCATGCGCACCTCGAGCTCGCGCAGTACAAGGAATGCCACACCGCACTCGATGAGCGTGAGAAGGTCCAGGAGAAGGCCGTGGAGTGGAGTGGGCGCCTCATGAACCTGCGCGCGCAGGCGTTCATCGGACAGGGCGACATCGCAGAGGCGATCAAGGTCCTGGTGCGCTACGTGAACAAGGCGCGCATGCTCTCCAACTGGTCGGAGATGGGCAAGGCCAACGCGGGCCTGGCCAAGGCGTACGCCAGTGGTGACAACCTCTTCAAGGCACGTCGCAGCTACATGGCAGCGCTGCGTGCGTTCGCGCTGCAAGGGACGCTCAAGGACGACGAGCGCGACGTCGTGCTGCAGGCGGCTCGCTGGCTGGTGCACTACTTCTACCTCAGCGACGAGGAGGTGCAGGTTTCGGCGTCTGTTATTTACGAACCGGATGTGCTGCGGCGTGGTGGTGGTGCCGGTGGCGGCGCGATGAACAACAACCCGTCCATTCTTGATGAAGTCGACGAAACCCGCGAAGGCCGCACAACGTTTGAACACGACCTGCACAACAACAGCGGTGACCTCTCCGAGATGCTCGCCGAGGATGAGTCGAAGAGACGGACCATGACCGGTGCCGACTTCGATGATGAGTTTGGCCTCGTGGAGGGTCGCAGCTGGGGCGATCCCGACGACGACGACGATGACGGCCTCGGTGGCGATCTGCTCTCTGGGCAGTCCTTCGCAGGCGGTGATCTCTCGTCGATTATGGGCGCCAAGAATGGTGCAGAGCCACTTGGCACGACAAACAACAACAACGGTGCGGCGGAAACGAGCGTAGCGAGCAAGACCACCACGGACGCAGAAGATGTCGCTGGGTCTGAAGACACGGACAGCGAGAGTGGCGCGTCTGCGGAGCTGAACAGCCAAGGGCCAGCGTCAGGGGCCATCTCACCGCCCCTCAGCGGTGCGCCCGTCGCTGCCGCAGCCCCCGAAGCCGGCACCACCACACCACCACCACCACCAGAGAGCACAGCTGCACCCACCGCCACCACATCCCCACGGGCACCGTCAAAGACCACCACAACAACAACAACAACGAGTGGTGTGTCACGCAACCCTCTTCAGCCTGCGCCGACGTCGATCGCGCACATCTCGTTCTGCAGCCGTCCTGCAGCCGCCGCCGGCGGTACCGACGCGCTCGACGGCTCGCATAGCGGGAGAGGCAAAGGGGAGGCCTCCAGCGAACGCGACGCCGAACCACACACGTCGTCATCATCCGCATCATCATCATCATCAACATCAACATCCAATGCTGCCAATACGGGCGTGAAGGATGCAGACAGTAAGCCAGGCAAAAGCACCAACGCCAGCGCAGCAGGGACTGCGGCTTCGACGAGCACGTCAACGTCCTCGACGACGACAACGACAACAGCAGCGTCCTCTGCCGCCGCTGGAGCCGCAACATCGGCCGCAGTGGATGCCGCGAACGGTACGACGACCCTCTCCCTCGCTGCCCAGCGTGAGCGCCGCATGCGCCCGTCAAAGGTCGTGACTCTCCACTACCGCTCCGCCCTGGAGACGATGGAGTGGACGACGCGGCTGATCCTCAACGGGGACCGCGCCTTGGCGTACAAGCCCGCCATCCTGTACTCGCCAGCCGAAGCGGTCGACCTCGCTCTGCTGACGCACCCGCGCACCACGTTCGTCTTTTACTTCGCCGAGTACACGATGGACTCCAGCTCATGCTACGACGTGGTGGTACGGCCTGCGCACGCGAACACGTTCTTTCGTCGCAGCGCACAGCTCACGACTCTGCGCGCGTACCAGTCCAAGTCGGTTCTCGAGGACATCCGTGGCAGCCGCGATGCGCAGGCCAAGGCCAAGCTCGCCTCGGCCGCCTTCGGGTCAGAGAACTCCAGGGCGTCGGTCACGTCGGACAGCTCCGGCGCCGCCGCGGCGTCTGGGCCACAACGCACAGTCTCAAGCATCGCCCTGAGCGCAGCGGAGGAGGCCGCGGAGCTGACGCGCTTGCTTGATCTCGACACGCGCAAGAAGCTCTACGACCTGTACGAGGAGCTGTGGTCCGGCGTGGATGCCGGTCTGCGCCGTGTGCGCCACCAGCTTCAAGAGGCCGAGTCGCTCGTGATTGTGCCGGAGACGACGCTGCTGCACGTGCCCTTCTCCGCGCTCATGCCGAACCCGGACATGGTGATGCCAGACGATCCCGTCGAGCCGCTCGGTGTGCAGGCAACCGTCGCTGTGGTGCCATCGCTGCTTCACCTCGTGCAGCACAGCATCAGCCGCAGCGACGTCTGCGCGCGTCGGCTTGCTGTCCCACCGCTGCTGAGCTCCGTCAAGGACCGCAAGCCCGTGTTTTTGCCTGACAGCCTGCAGCCACGCCGCCCTCTGCTGAGCGAGGCGGGGCTTGACAACGGGAGCCGCAGCGAGAGCATCAACGGGAGCTTGCCGAGCAGCAGGACCCACCGCAGCTCTGCCGTTGTGCCTCCGTCAAGCTCGCAGGCGGGTTCCAGCGCGGGCTCGGCCGTCACGCCGCCGTTGCCGTTGGGTAATCTGACCACGTGCGGGAGCGCCGGTGCCAGCTTGCACCCACTCGACCGCAACACGACCGTCGCGTACCACGCCGGCAGCAGCCACAGCAACAGTCAGATCTCGAGCTGCGCTGGTGCAGAGGAGGATGCGAGTGGCGCGACGGCTTCCTTGTGGGGCCGCTGGTCCGTCCACTACGGCTGCACACGCAAGGAGCTGATCCACGCCTTCAGCGACACGGCCACACGCGCTATCATGGTGCTGTGCGACGTGAAGGACCACGCCCTCGTGACGGGCGACGGCACCGTGGACTTCAAGGAGCTGAGTCAGCCCATCGTCGCGGCCGTGGATGCCGTGCGTGACGCCGCACTCGCTGCCCGCACAGCCGCCGCCGCCAGCGCCAGCGCGCTACGTCGAGTCGGTCCATCGACCAGCACGTCGTTCCTGGGATCGCCGCAGGACGTGCCCCCGCTCGGGCCCAACCGCCCGTCCCTCGCGACGAGCGGGGCGGGCAATCTGTACGGCTCCCCTCGGCCACAGTCCATGAGTGGTGGCGGTGGTGGCGGCGGCAGCAGCGTGTCGGTGCCGTCTGCGGCGGGCACGCAGCAGCACATGCACGGCCTGATGCTCTCGCCTGGCATGGGCCCCACAGGCACACCGGGTACGCCATCCAGTGCACTGACGATGAGCACGTCGCTCTCCAACATGGGAGCGGCCACGGTGAGCGGTGGGGCGGGCTCCGCCTCGGGCACGAGTCAGTCCCCGGCTGTCGCCTCGGGACGGCCGATGCTGCCGGACAGCATCTGCACGAACCTGGAGCTCGTCGTGCTCGCGTGCGATCGCAGCGCCGTGACAAACGCCGGCGAGCCTGGACTGGCCGCGCGGTTGTGTCTGCAGTTGGGCTGCGTGCGTGTCCTGCGTGTGGACCTCGTGCGCGGTCAGTCCTTCTCCGAGGCGCACCGGGCGTTTCTCACGAGCTACCTGCGGCTTCTGGAGAAGGCACAGCGGTGGAACCTCGACAGTGCCTATGCGGTTGCGCTTCGCTCTGCCATCGCGGACGCACGCGCGGCGGAGGTGCCGTCGACGGTGTGGGCAGCATTCACACTCGTTGGTGCACCGTAGTGCATGAGGGGTGAAGCCAAAAAAACAAGAGGTGTCGAAGTGACATGAGAAGATGATGGAAGAAGAAACAAATGAAAATGAAAGCTCTGAACGTGTCGCATGACTCACTCTTGTGCTCAACGCCTGGAGTAGTGGTCCTGCTCAGTTGACTTGGCCTGTTCAGACTGCTCTCTCTCTCTTTCTTTCTCTTGCGCACACACACTCTGTTGTCTGTGTTGTCGGTTTTGCTTTCGGATTTGTGTAGTTGTGTGAGTTTGAGTGGAATTCAAATCATGATTCGTTGCATTGCTTGTTTTACGCATGACGATATTCTGTTTTTGTGCTTCACTGTTGTTTTCTTTTCTTCTTTCGTTGCAACAGCCGCGTTTTTTTTGTTGTGTGTTTTTTCCGTATTTGTTGATGTTTTTTCAGTTTCCGCGGTCTTTGTGATCTCAAGGACTTTTACCACTGTTTTTTTGGCACGTTTGCAGTTGCTTGTTGGTGTCTGTTTTCATTGCCCTGTTTGATTCTTTCTTCTCCTTTTTGTTTCCTTCATTCTTCAGTCTTTCTTTCTTTCTACATCATAACGCCGTGAGAAGCATCGTTGACTCCTTTTTCCTGTTCACCTGCCTTTCTATCTCTATCTCTTGAAAGCGTTTTTCAGTTCCTCTTCGTGGGCAGTGTTCTCGTTGGTTGGTTCGTGTTTACTTTTTTGTGTGTGGGGGGAGGGGGGAGGACTCGCCACGAGCACAAAAAGCCAAAATAAAGTAAAAGCTGTCCAATCTTGTTTCTTTTTGTTTTTCCTGTGCCTCTCTAGTCCGACGCGATTTCTCTCTCCTTCTTGCCCAAATAGCATAATCACACACTTCTCTGGTGCACTGCCTAACGTGACAGCGACTCTTTGTGTGGTGCGAGGTGTGTGGGAGAGGGGGGACGGGGAGCTCGTATTGCTTGTTTGTTGCTGTTGCTAATACTGTTGTCCTGTGGATGCGAGTCAACGAGTTTTTTATGTCGTATCTCTGTTCTCCACCCTTTTTTTCCTCATTGTTCGTTTTCTTTACTCACCCTGTTCACTCATTCAGATATGCTATCGAGAACAACTCAAAATAAAAGTCAACCTCAATCAACCAAACAAAAAAAGAAGAAAACAAGTCTCCACACACAAAGAAAGAGAATGAGATAAACAGTAGCACGTCACGGGAAACGCACGCGGTAAACATCGTCACAACCACGCCGTGGCCGTTAGCTTCACGTGTGTTTCCATCTCTGTGTGTGTCCGTGCGATGGCGAGTAAACAAACAAAAATTGTGCGAGCTGAAAAGATCGTTTGCGGACAAGCCGTTGCCTCGTGCTTCTTCTTGTTCGTCCTGCTCTTCCCTCCACGTTCATTTCTACGTGCCTGTGTGTGCGTTCTATCGCGCATGCAACCAGGACCACAAAAAAGGAGGTGCGTGTGACTGTAGTGTTTATTTTTCTCATCCGCGATACGTTCCCTTCTTCAACCATCTCCAATTCTCTCTCTCTTTTTCCTCCATCTTTGATGTATTTCTATTATTTTTGTGTTTCAAAGGTAATCTAATAGAACACTGAAATTCCCAAACGCGTGTGCGTGTCTTGCGCTCATTGCTCCCCACTGAGCTTTCCTCTTGGCGTCTGACACTCACAGTCGCAAATCTCTCCTCAACGTTGATCCCATTACTTTCGTGGAGTGCGAACTGAGCTGTTCCACACACCTTCTTAATTATAGTTGATTCCGTTTCGTTGACCCTCTCTCTCTCTTTTTTTTCATTTCTTTTGATTTTTCTTTCTGGTTGTAATTCACCTCTCCGTGGCTTTTTTTTCCTTCACTTCGTACCAAGAAATAGAGCGCAACTGTAGTCCAGTGTGTGAGTGAGTGTTCGTAACCCTCTCTTCTCTTTTTCCCCCCAGTGTGTTTCCGTGTCGCCACAAGAATAATACTAACGCCATCACACCACACACACACAACCAAAAGAACGAACGAAACGAAGAAAGTGTAAGCACACGGATCACAGTCGCAAACCATAAAACAAAAGCAGACTATTGCTACTATTCCACTCACAAACACACAGAAAAATCAGCGCTCAGTAATGCCTTTATCCGCTCTCTCTGTCGGTTTCGACAGCTACGTTGAGCTGACTATCCACGATGCCTTCCTCCCAGCGGCAGGTCTTCTGCAGTGCGACCCTCTCGCCCGCGTCTCCATCGTGACCGTCAAGACCGCGTACGAGTCCAGCGGCAGTGCAAACGTCGTTGGCGGCCGCGGTGGTGGCGGCAGTGGAGTTGAGCCTGGCATTCCGACCATCACGGCCCTCTCTGCCAACTCAGGGAGTGGTGGTGGTGCGGCGGGTGCCGGTGGGGCTGCTGCAGGTTCTCTTGGTGCCGGCGCAGGCACGTCGCTCGGCTCTGGCATCGGTGGCGGCGGCAGCGGCGGCGGTGTGCGCGTGTCCATTTCCGCAAAGGAAGTCGGCTGCACCGAGGCGAAGCTCTTCACTTCGCACCCCAAGTTCAACGAAACCATCTCCTTCACGGTCAGTCGCGAGGCCGCCAGCGGCCTCACCAGCCTGTCCAGCACATCGCCGTCTGCTGTCGCGAGCGTGCTTCAAGGTGGTGGTGGTGGTGGTGCAGGCGGCGGCAGCGGCGGCAATACGAGCAGCGTGAGTGGCCGGCGCGAAACCGTTGAAGACTACATTGTGCTGTCAATGCAGGATGATGCTGGCCTGCGCTTCTTTGGCCAGGCGTACTGTCCCTTCTCGCCGCACTGCCCGAGCTCAACACCCGCGACGTCGCCGGTGCGCGTCATGCTCCAGCCGCGTAACGCGCAGGACCCGTACGACCCACTCTACCTCAAGGACGTGCGCACGCTTGCCGCGCAGCGTCTCGATGACTTCGGCTTTGTGACGGTCAGTTGGCGGGTCGTCGTCATTCCACACGGTGGCGCGCTCGTATCGGCTGCAGCGATCAACGAAACCCCGTCGGCGGTGACGGCGGCGTTTCCGATGGGACTCACGCTCAAGGCCTCGTGGCTCGCCCCGCAGAGCAGCTACCACCGCGGTACGCGCTACACCACCTCGGTTGAGTTCGGCGGCGCTGACCGGTTCGTCTTCCAGGACGGCAAGCCCATCTTCCTGACCATTCGCAGCGCATCGCAACTCGCGACGGCGGTATTCCACTGCACGATCCAGAACCTGGTGAAGCCGGAGCAGTCGAGCGAGGTGGCGGTCGCGCTGCCCATCCCGTCCCTCACGACGCGCGCGGGCCTGGATCGCGACGTGCATTGGTGCGCCGCGGTACGCACGCCACAGGGCAGCGACCTTGGCCTGCTGCTCGCGACGGTGCGTTTGTCCGCGCACCCGCTGGAAGGCAACACGCCGCTCTGCCCGGTCGAAAACTGCGCCCGGATCAACGACCCGCTACACCAGGAAGAGTTCGCCCACGTCGCGAAGGACTACGGCGCGGGCCACCCGATGCCCGCTGCGAGCTACGGAGCGTACCAACCCATCTACTGGGAAAGCGAGGCCCACGTCTCCGAAGCGGCGGAGCGCAACTGGAAGGTGACGTGTGTGGAGGAGGCGCAGCCGACGGCGGAGCACGTGCGCCACCTGTTCGAGGCGCTTATGGGACGCGCCCCCCTCGATGCGGGTGTGGCACGCGTGGCAGCCGCCTTCTTCCACCGTGGCAGCGCGGCGGAGCTCACGGCAGCGGATCTGAAAGAGTTCCTCGTGACCTCCGCGTTCCACGCCAAGGGCATGACGGCCCAGGATGCCGCCCGCTTCTGCTTCGTCGCGCTGCGCCGCGACGTGCCCGACGCCGTGGCCATCGAGGAGATCCACTTTATGGTTCGACACGCGCTGATCGGCAAGACGATCGAGCTACCCGCTGCCGAGCTGCGGCGCATCGTCAACGACCTCTTCGGAGACGTCAAGACTGTCTCCTTCGCCAACTTCAAGCAGTACTTTCTCAAGAACTACACCATGTGGGCTGGCTTCGGCGTGCCGCTGTCGGTCGACGTTATGTCCTCATCCGCGCAGCGCCAGCATGTGCTGCTCTCCACCGCGGCTGCCAACGCGCGACTCGCAGACACGTCAGTCGCAGCCCCGGCGCCGTCCGCGCCGGCCGTGACGGGTGGGGCGAACGGCATGGTGGGTGGTGTGGTGGTGCCTGGTGGTGACGCCTCGGCCTTTCCGCTCGGCAACTCGGCGTCGCTGCTGTCGTCTGGGACGATGGCAGCCACGGGCCACACCGACGGCAGCAGCGGCAACGCGGGGGCAGACAGGCGTGGCCAGCCGCAACAGCAGCAACAAACCCATCGCCGTGGTGGGGGCGCTGCGCCGGCTGCCACGGCTGGTCTTGGCGACGCGAAGCTCTGGCGGGCGTTCGTGGTGCGCGTCCAGCCAACCGGCAAGCGCTTCAGCGTCACCGCGCACGTGGACGACTCGATCGCGGATGTCATGCGCATGGTCGAGAGCAGCGCCGGCATCAAGGCCTCCAAGCAGGAGTGGCGGCTCAACAACGAGACGATCCTGGACCCGAAGACGACCATCGGCAACACGACGCTGGGTCTCTCGCCGGCTCTCAAGGGCCCGGCAGGAGCCAATCCATCGTCCAGTGCCGCGAACCCCGGCGAGGTCTGGATTCGCGAGCAGGAGGAGGCCGTTGTGCTCATGTTCTGGTTCAAGGACAAGAACAAGCGCTGGCAGGAGCGCGTGGCGTGGGATGAGAAGGTCCTCAAGATGCGCGCCGCTGTTCAGCGCAAGACGCTGATCCCGCTGTCGCGGTGCGTTCTGCGCGTCACAGGGGCGGATCGCCAACCCGTGGTGCTCCAGGATCGTCACCCGGTGAGTTACTACCAGCTGAAGCCCACTGATGTCATTGAGGTCTCCAACGAGTAGAAGCGTCTTCTTTGATGGCTCCTCGTCCTCCCCGACGCTACGCACCATTTTTTTGTGTGTGTGTGTTTTCTTTGATTGTTCTTCCCACCCCCGAACCACTGATAGATCTTCTTAGCATATACAAACTCGCTCTCTCGTTTTCTTTTCCTTTCTTTGTGTGTGGTTTCCGTTCTTGCACTCCCATTTTTGATCTGGGTTGCTCGATGTTTGTTTGTTTGTTTTCGTGTTTACTCGTTGGTTCAGTTGTTTCCTGAATCAGGTGAGTCAGCTGTATATACGTGTGTGTCTATTTGTGCTTTACATAAGACGAAAAATCATTGAGCAAAGAAAGAAAGAAAAGAAAGAAAAGAAAGACAATACGCACGATCGTTCTTGGCGAACAGATCTCCTCCCCCGTTCGACCTGACAAGAGCTTCCTCTTGCACTCCGCACGCGAGCTCTGGTATTCAACTGAGCTTCTCGCTGTATGCGATTTGCTCACGGCAGTACGCTTTCGTGAGCTGCCTTGAATGGACCTCTCCTGCGCGCCACATATGGTCTGTGCACTCGTGTGCGCTGGTTGTGTGTGGACGTGTCTCTTTGTGGACGTAGCAGTCCCTGTTTGCACGGCCATCTCCGTGAGAGGATGAGGCACTGACATAGTACGTCGCGTGATGTACATGATGCGCATTTCTACTGACTTTGCCACACTCTCACTTTCACTCCCTCACACTCACTCTTTGATGCGTTTTTTTTCTTCTTCTTGAGAAAATAGCGATCAATATCAAAGCCATCGAGAAACAAAAATGCAGACTACCGTTCCACCGCTGAAGGGTGTCAACCAGATCAATCGTCAAGCCGCCGTGATCAATGCCAACGACAGCGACGCCACGAGTGAGTCGAGCGAGAGCAGCCTGAACAGCTCCGTCGCAGCTGAGCTCGACGCGGGCAGCTTCGACGACGCCGACAGCGTCGACGACGAATCGCTCTTCTCCTCCGTTGGTGGCCTCTCCTCCTCGCACACAAGCGGGCGCTCAAGCAAGAAGGGGGCGAGCACCACGGACAGCAAGGACGGCGACGCAACAGCGCGTCAGCCCCTCCTCGAGCGCCTTCTTCACCGCCGCCGCAAGGATCTTCGAAGCCACAAGGTGACGCGCGAGATCAAAAGAAAGAAGGAGAGACTCGATGAGATGTACGCCGTCGCGCGTCAATCGTACTTTGACAAGACGTGTTGCGCACGGTTTTCGCTGATGAACGAATTCCGATGTGTGCGGGACTTTGCTGTCCGGTTTTACCTGACCTTGGAAGAGGAGCGCCTTCCCTGGTTGACAGATTTCGCGGATCCGAAGAAGATGCGCCTGCCACACAAGTTCAAGGAAGTCTCCTTGCGGCTGAACCTGAACATTCCATACTACTCATCGAATTACTTGGAGATCTTCTACGCACTTACGCTACCGTTTCTTTTTCTGTACAACCCGCAGTTCTTGGCCATGTTGGCGATCTGCACGTTCCTTGTGCACACCACCAGCGCGCGCAAGCGTGTCGACAACGAGTACGGCGACTGCGTCATGTTGCTGGGTCACTCGATTCACTACCGCACCGTGGGGCACATTGTCCTGGCCTTGCTCATCATCGCCATCTTCTTTTTTCACGGCCTGCAGACGATTGCTTACGTGCTGCTTCTCAACGGGATCGTGGTCATTCCCCACGCTGTCTGGCGCCGCCCAACCTTCTTCGACGACGAGGAGCTCGAGAAGTGCCGGCCAAAGCTCATTCAGTACTTTATCACGGCCGCGGTGACAATGTTGGTTTATCTCGAGGGCGATACGGAGGGTCGGGAAGCGGATGGTTTTCACGCCGCGCAGCGTCGACGCGCCAAGTTGGGGCTGCCCATCATCAAACTCGAAGATGACCCGTATGTTCGACCATGAGAGCGAAAAAAAAAAAGAAAACTGAGAATCACTCGCGAACAAGCAGTTCGTGTTTCACCGTCAGCTGTTTCCCCGTTGTTTGTTTTGTTGCTTTTGTTGTTTTGTTTTGTCCCCCCCCCCCTTCCTACTGCGTAGTGTTATGTTGTAGCAACAACAGTCACAACCAGAGAGGAGGAGGAGGAGGAAAAGAGTGATGTACCTCACTTCTTCCTGTGTTTTTTTTGTGTCAATGTACGAAATGTTTTGAGAAGCGAGTAGAGATGTCAACTTGGTCCTTTCCTTTAACCAAATTGACTTTTGATTTCCAATCATCGTTTAGACTCCAACGAGATGCTCTCTCTCTCTCTCCACGCGCGTCTTTGTCAAGCTTACAGCGGAAGTAGCTCAGCACATCCAAAACGAAAGCGGGTGTTCGCTTACTGCGTCGCGCTCTCCGTCACAGTCACACACGCTCGCCCACTCTGTTTCGTCTTCTTATTCTTCTCTCTCTCTCTTTCATCATTCCTTGTCTTGCAAAAACTGTTAGCGATACAAAGGAAAAGAAAAGCGCTTCCATAAAATTGAATTTAGGAAGAGAGACGTTTCACCCCCTCACTTCCAAAATCACAAAGACACAGGTACGATCGTGTACTGGATATACTCTCGTGTGACTCAGTACTCACGCTTCATGATGTCCGACTCGGAGAAGACGGTTGCGTTCATTGACTCCGCTCCCGCTGGGGCCAACGATCCGAACCGCAGTGGAAATGCAACCGGGTACGGCATGCAAGGCCGTAGCACCTCCCTGACCGGACAGGCCGGCAGCCCCGTGATCTACGAGGCGACCCCAAGCTACATGACGATTCTCAACAGCCAGGCCAGTGTGCCAGAGAAGATGAAGCAACTTGCCGTGGCCACCAAGCAGAAGGTCGATCAGCAGTTCAGCACGCTGCGCCCCTGGAGTGAGTTCTTCGATCGCTCCTTTTTCGCCTCGCCAGCGAACACGGGCGAAGCCGTTTCTCGCCTCAACACGAACGTCCGGCATTTCAGTGCGAACTACATTGTCCTCTCACTCGTCTGCTCCTCGTACATTCTGCTGATCAACCTGACCTTCTCGATTTGCGTCCTGGCCGCCGTGTCGTTCTACCTTTACGTTCGCACGTGTGCGGCTGACCTCGCTGCACGTGGCGATACAACGGGGCAGATTTACATCCTCCACCGCCCCTTCACCTCGACGCAGCTGTACGGTATGCTGGCGGTCTTCTCGCTCGTTGCGTTTTGGCTCTTCAATGGCGGCTCCGTTGTGTTCTGGCTCGCTCTCACGTCGCTTGGTGTAACGTCTGCACACGCGATGATGCGACGACCGCCGCTGAACAACGATGACTTTGCGTTTGCCTAGTCGAAAGGACCTCGTACATAGTCCAAGGGAAGGGAGAGAGAAGATACCCCACGCGAGTGTGTCGTCCAGAATGGTTTGACTGTAGACTTTGCTTATTTGTGTGTTTTGTTTTTGTGTTTTTGCTTTTTCCAAGTATTTTCGTACTTACTTGTATTTGCTTAGAGATCCTGCACTGACATCCAGTTTGTTTGTTTTTCGTTCTCCATTTTCCTCCGTTTTTTTCCTTCTTCTTTCGCGTTTTCACGCAAGGCTCCTTATACTAATTGCTGTTCAGATCGAAGGCGAGCGTGCCTTCGCGTACGAAAGGTTTAACGTGACCAAGTACCTCATGATTGTGTGCGCTTGCTGTTTGCACAGGCCTTTGCGCAGAGTGGCACCACTGTCTGTGCTTTCGTGGCAGCAGCGAGAGAGATAGAGAGAGTCTGCCTTTGAAAGCCACTCGGCGTCACACTCGTTTTCTTCGTTTTTGTACGGTGTGTGTGTGAATGTGCGTCTCCACGTACAAAGCTCCTCTCCACTTGATCTATTCTCTGCATGTTCACCAACACTTTCTCCACTTTCACAGACCTTCTAAACTTCCCTTCCTCCCCCTCCTCCTCTCTCTCCTTGGTATTTCCTCGGCAGCTATTTTCTTTTTTTCAGTTTACCAGGTCGCAACTTGAAAGCGATTTGAACTGCTTGGCTTTTTTTTCCTTCTGCCTCAGCTCGCTCAGCTTCCACGCTCTTCCACTTTAGCGTTGACTGTGTGCGACTGACCTTGACCGTTCTTCACGACCACCTTTCTCTATTTTGATACCTGGTCTGTGTTTTTGTTTGTTTGTTTGTTTGTCACTGTGTGTTTCTCCGCTGCATCTCTTTCTTTCATACAAGAAAACGATTTGATGCGCTGCGAGTCGTTGAACAAGTGACTTTTGTTGTAGTTTGAATTTCAAAAGTTTTTTTTCACTCCTCCTCCCACTCCCGTTTCTTTTCTTCTTTTTCACTCAGCATCGTTGATCTCCTCTCGTGTGTCTTTTTCTTTGTAAAAGTTTCCCTGTTTTAGGGCATTATCGAAACACTTGGATCAGGAGCGCGTCCCCGTAATCAGGTGTTCCTGTCGCGTACCCTCTTTCATCCTCTCTCTCTCTCTCACACACGCACCTTTTTTTCTTTTCTCCCTTTTTTTTCTCTCTTTTCGTTTTAGTTGCGGGTCACCATGTCCTGGGACACCACGATTGTGTTTTGCTCACTCATCCTGTGCAATCTCCTCTCCAGCTGCTTTCAGTGTGTCACTGGCTTCGGTGACATCCTGTGCCTGCAAATCCTCTGGGAGGTGTGCGTGAGCTTTGCGCCAGACATATTTCATCGCAGCCCGCTAAGCGAGAACGACTTCCGCTTCATCACGATCCTTTCGTATGTGCGCTCCTTCTTCGTGCAGTCGGTCCTCGCTGGACTGCTGTTCTACGAGGAGCAGCGCGTGAACAAGGGCCGACTTCTCGAGGGCCTCAAGCCGCTCATATCCGACTTCAACGCGACGCTGGTCCTGTCGCTGGCCATTCCATCGCTCATTGGCGCGGCGGTCGGCGTCGGCACGCTCGATTACATGAACGAGGCGGCTCTCCGCATCATCCTCGGCACGACGAGCTTCTTCTTTGCCCTGACGTTCCTTTCGCTTCAGATGATGAAGCGGCTTGAGCGCCGAAAGCTGCGTGACATCATTCGCAACGATCTTTTCGAGATGCACGTGTCCATGGTGCTCGACCAGCAGTCGCGCCAGCTCTCGGCGATGCGCAAGGCCCAGGAGCGTCGCCGTGCGCGCCGCCGTCGTGCGCAGCGCCACCGTCGCCGCTTGCAGGCGCACCAGCGCATGATCACCGCGTCCCAGACACACTCGCCGACGCAGAGCACCGGCACCGGCGATGCGATGCCCAACGGGTCAGCGAGTGCGGGTCGTACACCGGTCATCGCCTCCCCGAACGCGGTGAGCGCCCACGCCATGAGCCACGACGACATTTCCGGTCCGCTGACCGACGCGGCCGCCGTTCCCGTCGTCGCCAGCGGCTCCAAGGCGCACCACGACGCGGAGGCCGAGCCGTACGCGAACTTCTCCTTCGACGACAACGACTCCTTCGCTGAGACGGAGCCGGACTTCCTCACGCTTGTGCGCCAGCGCCTGGCGGAGATGTCAGCCGAAACCGGCGATCAGCCAGTCGACGAGACCATGCGCGAGACGGCGCACTACACACTGCAGCTGTTGCGCGAGAAGGAGGCGACCTCGTCCATGCCGGGGCTGCGCTCCCACGCCTCGCGACTGTCGATGCGCAATAGCCGCGACAACATCCTGAGCACGCACTCCGGCACTCCGGCCAGGACCCCCGTTGGCCACGCGGCGCAGTCTCCTGTGACAGGGTTCCCGTCGTCCATCACGGCGCGCACCCCAGAGTACCACAGCACGCTTCTCGCTGGTCCGGGTGTGAGCGGTGCCGTTGAACTCCCCACGAGTGATCAGGAAGCTGCTGGTGATGATCGCGAGGAGAGTGGAGAGCGTCCTGTGGAGGAGGAGAACGATGCGCCAGTGTCCATCAGCAGCAGCTCCTCCTCCTCCACCAGCACGGTGACCCCGGCAGCCGCGACGGCGGACAGCACGAGTCACTCCACACCATCCGACAGCGTGCTGTCCTCGCACACCTCCACCTTCGACGACGGCGACACGAACGACAACCTTCAGCGCATTCTCCAGCGCGCGGCCCTGACGGGCTCCTTCGCGATTCCGGCGACGATGCTGACGCTGCGCCCAACGTCAGCCGGTGCATCGCCTGAGTCTCCGCTGGGCTCCCCTGTTCGCAGGAAGAAGTCCGCGCGCAAGTCGAGCCACGCCGGCTCCGTCGCGCTTGAAAAGACGGTCGCGACACGCGTGAAGGGCGCGACAACAACCGTTGATGCGAGTGGAAAGACAGCTGGTGCGTCATCCGCTGGTGGTAGCGGCGCCGTTGCGGTCGCTGTGCACGACGATGCCGAGGACTCCGCGGTGGCGACGGACTCGAACGGTGTGTCCGTCGGTGATGCCTCGTCGCCCGTTCTGCCAGCCGATCAGGTCGGCACCGTTCTCGTCAGCGCCAACGCGCACCTTCTCGCGGAGCAGCAGCAAAACCAGCTCCGTGGCCTGCAGCACGTCGCGCAGAAGAGCAAGTCGCTCTCCGCCCACTTTGTGCGCATGGACGGTGCCGTCGTGACCGGTGCCATCTTCTCGTCCTTCGCGGCAGGCATCCTCGGCAGCTACGTCGGCACTGGCGACGCCCCCCACGTCATCTTTGGTCTCGCGATGAAGATCGGCGATGCCGTCTTTCGCAAGAACATGCCGGCCGCAAATATGGTGCCTGGCCTGTTGCGATTCATCCTCGGCTTCACGCATCATCAGTACGCGTCCGAGCTTGTGTGGTACTACGTGGCGTCCGTGGTGGCCGGCTGGGCGGGTGTTCTTCTCGGGCTCGCCAGCCCTGTGCGCGCCGATAAGCGCGGCTACATGGCGAGCGTCTTGGCGAGCTTGCTCCTCGCCTCCTTCGTCACCCTGACGGACAGCGCGTGGAAGCAGGTGACGGCCACGGCGCTCGTGGTCATCATCGTCGCGTACGTCATTGTGCAGGAGCACGCGCCACCGTCGATGCACGAGGTTGAGCTCCCACCCCCGCCGAGCACACCCACAACGGAGGCGGAGCAGGTCGCCTTCAGCAAGTACTGGGAGCGGCAAGGGGAGCGGATGGCCCGGCAGGACCGTAAGGAGACCAAGGAGGGTGACTATGTGGAGATCGGCGTAGACGTCAAGCGACGCGCGCGCGTGGACTTGAAGAAGGGCAAGTCACGCAAGGCGACGGACATCATCATTGAGTCGCCGGCCTCCGAGACGCCCGTCCCGCCGACGCAGGTTGCCCCTGCACGAGAGCGCACGCAGCCACCGCTGCGTCCACCCACTGCCACCACGACCACTGCTACGGCCACTGCTGTTCAGGCCAACGAAGACGACCGCAAACTGGGTGGTGGTGGCGACGACGACGCGGATGGAGAAATCCTTCCCGTTTAACAAACGTGCGTTACTCACACAATAACAAGAAGGGAAAAAAAGGGAAAGTGTGGCGAAAGCGGCATGTCAACGCCTCTCAGTGAGAGCAACGGAAGAAGATGTGGCGGAAGAAATGGAGGGAAACAGTCAGTCGTCTTTTTTTTTTACTTGGCCTCTCACACGCATCTACTGGGTTAGATTTCGCCTGTTCGCTTTCTTTTTTTGTCCGTCTTTGTGTGTTGTTGTCGTTTTTGTTGTTTTTTTTAACAGCTGTCTGTTTGTTTTTGTGTTGTTGTTTTCATTCATCTGTAACAACGAAAGCAGCTGAAGCATAGCTCATGTTTGACGTTCTCCTAGGTCGCTGAACGTTTTTGCCCGTTCGACCAGCGAACTACTGAAATCTAAAGCAAAAGCATAAAATATATATATTCCACTCACGCCTGAGCAACAATCATCATATACATTTGGTGTTTCTCGTGTGAACCCCACAAAGCCAGAGAAAGGGGAAGGAATGTGGGAACCAAAAAGACTAAGAAGCAGTTGCTGTTGTTTTTTTTTGCTATTGTCGTTGTTCTCGCGGTCTTCCACATTTGTTTTCTCCCTCTGCCACTATATGTCGTTGTTTTTTTGTCTGTTTTCACTTCCTCAAAATATGTGTGTGTGTTTTTTTTTCGTTTTCTTTGTTCTGTTGTTTTTTGCTTTCTTTCGATTTCTGTCGCACGGCTGATTAACAAATGTTGCACACGCGCCCAGACGCGTGGTTCCTTTTTCTTTCCTCATTTTTTCCTTTTTTTCTCCTCTAGCCCCCCCCCCCCTCCGCCCCCTTCCTTCCCATGTTTACTGATTTTTTTGTTTCTGCACACATACGCGTTCGCGTCCTCTTTATCATGAGTAGTGAGGCTCGTCCTTCTCTCTTTCCCTCAACCTCGCTGTTGTGATCAAAGCCTTCTGTTTTCTACACCATAGCCTCGTTGAGTTCAATCACTCGGTCAGCGCGCGGACGAGTGTTGTTGTGTCTTATCTGGTCGCACCCATGTCGGCGTCGTTCCATGAGTGCGTGGAGGGACGAGGGTGAGGTGTCATCACCGTGTCTCAGCACCACTCAGACAACACCGGCCACACCAGTGTTCGCTGGCTGCTGCGTCTGGTTGGGTGTTTTGCTTGTTATCTCATCTCGTTCTGTGGCGCTGCGGTGCTATGTGTATCTCACAGTCACTCCCCCCCCCCCTCCCCGACGTCACGACCAACGTCGACCGCCTCCACACTCTCTCACCCATACCCCACCCCACCCCACACATACGCACTCCGCTCCGCACCTTCTCTCAAACTCTCTACTCGTTGACGACGCAAGTTTCTCCTTTTACAGCTGTTTTCCTTTTGTGCTTCAAGCTTCCTCTCTCTCCTCACTCTTCATTTTATTTTCTTTGTCCTCTTCTCCTGCGCCTCTCACAACAAAAAAACAATGCGTCTGATCTACCACAAGGACCCCGAAAACGCGCGCGCGCAGAAGCTGATCGCCACGGCCGCGCTGGTCGACGTGCCCGTCGTGTTGGACCCCGTGCCGGCCAACGAAAAGGGCATGAACGCCGACTCCGCGGAGCAGGACTACATGGATGTGTGTGATCCCTGCGGCCGCTACCCCGTCCTCGAGACCGACGAGGGCACCGAGACGTACCTGTTCGAGGCCAACGCCATACTCCGCTACATCGCGCGCATGGACAACACCGATGCGTTCCACGTGTACGGCCGCACGCCGTTCGAGGCCAGCCAGGTCGACAGCTGGATCGACTTCGCCGCGTCGGAGCTGGACGTGGCCAACGCCCCGTACATCGCCGCGTCCTTCCAGCAAAAGAAGAAGGACCAAGCGCTCCTGCGCGCGGTCCCCGACTCCGCCTTGGTGCCACTCGAGCGTTCCCTGGCCGCTCTCGACGAGGTCCTCAGCATTCGCACCTTCCTCGTGGGTGAGCGTCTGTCCATTGCCGACATCGCTGTCGCCTTTTCGGTCCAGTGGATCTACCGCTGCAACCCAAAGCACGGCGAGTCGCTTGCTCAAAAGTACAAGGCCGTCTACCGCCACTACAACACCATCATGCGCCAGCCCAAGATTAGGGACGTCCTGAAGAAGGAGAGCGCCACCATCGGCCCTCTTCGCGCATGAGAAGCTGTCAGATGTGAAGGACTCATTGTGATTATCTTTTCCTTCCTTTCCTTCTTTTTCTCTCTCTCTTTCTTGTGCGTGTTTTGTCGGAGCTCCCTTCGGCTCCTCGGGGGAGTGCGTAGAATACACTTCCCCCCCCCCCTTCTGTGTCTGTTTATGGCTTTTTCTTGCCTTCATTCGTAGCTCCATTCATCTCCATTTCTATCTCTCTTCATTCCCCCCTCATCGTTATTTTATGCATGATGTTGATTTGTGTTTCTCTTTCGTTTGTTTGTTTGTTTGTTTTATTATTACTTTCCTCTCTCTCTCCGTTCTGCGCGTCTGTGGTATCGTTTCTGGTAAGAGAAGAGCGCATGGTGAAGTCCCACCCCCCAAGCTGGATAATCACACGGAATAGAAGCCACAAGAAAAGGGGACAAATGTTATCCATAACCGTCAGTGGCGTGGAAGCATCCGGAATACGAGAGTTCATCAACCCTGCCGTATATTTCCTATTTCCCTTCAACGGTCGCTTTTCTCTTTTCGTTGTGTCTGTCCGTTTGTGGGTCAATTACATCCCTCTTCTTGTTCTTACAGTAAGGGAGCGCATTCACTAGCGTCGCTGAAAATTTCTCTGTCCAGAAGAATCAAAAAATAGCAAACAAGAGTAACCGTATGTTCGCGCTTGTCTCGTAGCCCGCCTCTCGTAGAACTCGCAGCAGGTGTCAGGAGAGTGCGAGGGAGAGGCGTCCCTCCTGCTATGACGAGGGCACGGTCCTGCGACGGTTTCTCGCACCTCGAGTCAAGAAGCCACACATAACAATAAAAAAAACAGAATGAACAGCACACGATAAATGAGTCGGTTGTGTTTGTTTCTTGCGTCTGCGCGTGGCGCTTTTTCTGTCTGTTTGTCTTTGTCATTGTGTGCGCCTTCTTGATTTGAGTCTACAGTGCACAGACACAAGCCTATCATCGATATCTTCATCTTCCCTTCCCTTCTCTCTCTCTCTCTTCACTACCCTTCAGAAGGTGATCCTCTTTCCCGATCTTTCCTCCCCCTCCGCGTCAGCTTATTCCTCTTTTCTTCTATCCTTAGTACCTTAGTGCCACCAAAAAAAAAGCCAAAACGTTTACTTCTCTATTCTCCGGTCTCCTACTCTCCTACTCTCTGTTCATCGGTTCGGGATAAACAGCAAGACTCTCGGTGTCGTGATTGTATACATACGTATGCGATTATTCACACGGCTGTTTCTCGTTTAATGACTTGCCCTTTAAAGTGATTTGCCAAGTTTGTAACACACACACAACACACTTCCCGTTCACTTACTGTGTCATTTTCCCTTTCTTCTTTTTCTTTCATTTCAGTCTCTGTTTTTGTTTTGTTTTTCACCTGCGTTTAAGATGTTGAGCAGCATTATTGTCGTTCATCTCGTGTTGGCCTTGTTCAACTTCATGGCCAGCATCGTGCAGGGTATCGCCTCCTTCGGTGACGCTGTTCTCCTTCAAGTGCTGTGGTTCATTGTCTGCTCCGCGTTTCCAGACCCCTTCAACCAGACACCACTCGGCAATGTCCCTGTGAAGGTCGTCGCGCTCCTCATGTACGCACGCGTGGTGTTCTCCGCCCCGTACATGGCGTACCTGTGCCTGCAGAGTGGCGGCTTGTTCTCCAAGAGCATGTGCCTGTGGATGGCAATTCCGTCCACGACGACCGCGATCATCGGCGTCTACGTCTTCTCCAAAGCGGACGGCGGGTCGCTGACACTCTTCCTGGGTATCTCGAGCCTCATATTCGCCATCATCTTCACCGCGATCCTCGCGTTTCGCTACTACAAGCGCCGTGTTGCGCGCCAGCGAATGGCTGCTGCGACTGCCGCTGCGGCCACAAACACTAGCACGGCAATGATGATGCCGAGCCCCTCCCACCTCAACGCGACGGCTGCGGCGTCGAACGGGACCAGCAGCGGGACGCCACGCCGTGCGAGTGCGGCAACGAACGTCACGGTGATCGACGAGTTTGACATGGTCGCCGATCAGCTTGCGGCGAGTCGCAACGCCAGCTTCTCGGGTGTACCTCCGGGGCTGTCTGGTGCACCGGAGAGTGCCAGTGAGGACGACGACATGCGCACGGTGATGAGCACCATGACGGGCGAGGTCTTCACACGCCGCGAAGCGCGCACCCCGGTCATTAACGAGTCCGAGTCGGGGCCGAACCCTGTTCCGCTCACCTACGAGCGTCTCTCTCCAACCGAGACGATGACCTTCACACGCGTCCAGATCAATCGCAACCTCGACGAGAACGGCAAGATCAAGCTCGTGACGAAAGTCGCGGCTGGTGTCGCAGCGGCGGGGTCGGGCATTATGGGCTCGCTGACCGGCGTCGGTGCGCCGCCCCAGGTTGTCTTCGTGCTCTGGTTCGAGGTGCCGCAGTACATTATCCGCGTCAACTTTGCCGTGCAGTCGATTCCATCGGCCGTGTTTCGCTTCTGCATTGCGATCTACAAGCCACTCTTCTCCTGGGCCATGGTGCCCTACCTCATCAACGCCGTCTTGTCCGGCTACGTCGGTGTGTTTGTCGGCAACAAGCTCGGTAAGCTTCTCGGCCCCAACGCGTTCAACGTCTTCGTCCTCATGATCCTTCTGCTGTCCTCGCTGCTGATGGTGACGGAGAACCCGTACCTGCTCACCTTGTTCACCCTGACGGCGTTTGTCGTGAGTGGTCTGGCGACGTGGTACGAGCGCAAGACGCTCATCCCAAAGCTGGAGCAGCAGCGCGCGGCGGAGAGGGAGGTGTACGCGAACCGACCCACCATGGTGATGGGCGCCGATCGCACAAACACAACCACGGGGACCGCTTCTGGTGCGGAAAGCGCGCCAGCCGCCGCCCCATCACACGACGCCTCCTGCAGCGGTGAGCCTCGCCCCCAGTCGGGTCAGAAGCCCTCCACCCCCCAAGCCCCACCGCGCACCCCTGCGAGTGTGTCCCACGTCGCGTCCATCACCTCCAAAGCAGAGCGCCCCTTGAACAAGAGCACGAGCCTGACGACGGTGGACAGCTTCACCAGCGCCGGCACGGGTCGTCGTGTGCGCAACGCCGATAAGTTCCGCCCGCCCTCGCTGTTCACCACGCCAAAGCAGTCCCCGCTGCCGCAGCGCCAGCCGGCGCCGGACACGCGGACAGCGCCCGTAGTCGTTCCACCCACGGCGGCACTCCAGACGGAAGACAAGACGCGCGCGGGCGATGACGATGAACTGATCTAATGTGTGATTCGATTGGGAGGGTGGTTTTTGGTTGATAATGTTGGTGTTGAGTTTTTTTTGTTCGTTTGTTTGTTTTTTCTCGGTCCTACCGAGTGTAGAGACCTTGTAATGATCCTACGTAATATGTTCCCAATAACAATAAAGTATTAACCAGGCGAACTCGCGGGAGGCACAGTCCATTCGTGTGTAAGGAGAACCTTACAGACGAGTGTTGAGCTTCTCCGTGTTATCCATTTGTAAGTTGTTGTTCTCCTCTCTTTTTCAATGCCCTCAGCTCTCA
Organism: Wallacemonas sp. MBr04; assembly: GCA_030849635.1. Lineage (NCBI taxonomy): Eukaryota > Euglenozoa > Kinetoplastea > Trypanosomatida > Trypanosomatidae > Wallacemonas > Wallacemonas sp. MBr04. The sequence continues at coordinate 115,699 of JASANR010001563.1, forward strand.
CGTAGTTGCTCGGCGTGTTTCGCGAAGATGAAGTTCACATCAACACACAAAAAGCGCAATGTTGATGTTCTGTTGTTTCTTTCGTTCGTTCTTTGTTTTGTTGTGTCTGGTTTTGTGCACTTTATCTTCACTGTTTTTTTTTTCTCTCTCTCCCACCGCGTCTTTGTTTGAGTGTGTGTGTGTGTTGTTGTTTTGTCTTGCTAGTGGTCGACTGGTCCCTTTGCGCTGATTCGTTACAAAATGTGTTTTAACGTTTACTCTCTTCTCCACTCCTCTTCACCACCAAAGAGATAAAACAGAAAACTGAAAGGCAAGATCCTGTTAGCCTCGAGTACACAGCACACACGAATGCCGCCTCAGGTCGCTCCCAACACCACAGCGCACGAACTTCACGTTGAACACATAGTTATAGGCCAGACTCCACCGTCGTGCCTGTGTGTCTGTGCAGGTCACTACGCGCTTTGATCACTCGTCGCTCAGGCGATGCGGGTGATTTCATCGATCGCGATCTCTCATCCTTTCTCATCTCCCAAACAAAAAAACAAAAACAAAACAAAAACACCCTTCCTCGCTCCATTTCTCTCTCTCTCTCTCTCTTTGTGCTTCGCGTGCGTCACGCTGAGCGTAGCACGGAAATCATTCTCATCTCCTGCCGTGTACGCTCGCCATGACATCGTCGTCCTCTTCAGCGTCGCTCTGGGCGAGTGATGTGCACACCGCGCAGCAGCTCGTCCAGGCGTTTCGCGAGTGTCGCAACACGCTCAGCGCGACGGAAACGAACCTCGCTGCGCTGCTCAACATCTCCCGTCAAAAAAGTGTTCTGGAGGGAGCGATGCGGCGCCGGCACCACTGCTTCGAGGCGCAGACCACAGCCACATCTGATGCAGAGACCATCCGCGATTCCAAAACGAGTCGCGTTGCCGTCGCCCCGCTCGGTGTGCTGGTCGCCTTCACGCCAGCAACGAGCGAATGGCTTCTCGGGCAGCACCAGGACGATCAGCAGCGCCTTGTGACGAGTCTGCATCAGGCGGAGCAGAAGTGGGCACAACGAGTCCAGCGTGCACGTCAGTTGCTGGGCGAGTTGGAGGACCGCGTCGTCTCGACAGCGCATCCTGCCAGCGCCAAGAACACGTCAGCCAGTCCAGAACACGCCGGTGCGCCGGTCAAAAAAATGACGGAGGCTGCCAAACGCAAGGCTGCCGCCGCGGCCTACATGAACAGCTTTTACGGTACGGCTGAGGCCGGGTCAGCGACGGGGTCTCCCACGCTGACCTCACCAGCTCCCAAGGTTGGCACCAATAGCCACAGCACAACGCCGAGTCATCAACCCGCGCCTGGGGTCGTGTGCTCCGACGCGTCGTGCGCCTTCTACGCCGCCAAGACGGGTCTGCCCACGCTGTCCGCCGTCTTTGAAGGCTGCCGAGGTCTCGTCGCGTGCCTCATTCGAATGCAGACGAGCCTCCAGGAGCTCACCCTCGCCCTGCGCACAGATCTCATGCGCACCGCCAGTGGCACGCACGCGTCCGCCGCCGCGCTGTGTCGCTGGCTTGAGGAGAGTCGTCGTGAGGTCACCCCGGCACCGTCTCCGCAAACCGATCGCGACGACGAAAACAACAACAGCAGCAGTGGTGGTAGGTGGCGTGATGCGTTGGCTGGTGCAGGGTCGCCGTGGGTCGACGATACGCGGGCTGCCACCGCTTCATATGCACCACAGCCACTGGCGCACGCGTTGGGGTGGGAAGAGGCGCTGGAGGAGGCCGAGGTGGCCGTGCCGCGAAGCTGGGAACGCTGGAGTGAGGCGTACTTGACTGAAGAAAGCCACATTCTTCTCGCCACGTGATGAAAACGGCAAATATAGATATATACATGAAGTCTCCGTTTGGTTCAGCACGTGTTGCTGTTGTTGCTGTTCTTCTTCTTTTATCTTCTTTGCCACTCGCTTGTTGCAAGCCCTTCTCCTTCTCGTTTAATGGTCACGAATGACCTCAAGATTCTAAAATCCTCACACGTTCACATCATTAAGCTACTCGTGAGAAAACAAAACTAAAACAAGCAGGCAGTGAGGCAACGTAGTCATCACATGTTCAAGCGTCTCGCCTTCTCTTGTTCATTCTCTGCGCGCACATGTGCATCAACGTTTTCGTCTCAGGTGGATTTTACTCGTTCTGTTTCACACATGACCTCTTCTATTTCTCCTCCTCTCCCATTTCCCTCTCTTCTTGCATTACACTTTTTTTTCTGGTGGAACTACTTGGTATCCACCTGCGCCCGGCTATCTGAACAGTGCAAAGAAGAACGGCGCATCATCAGCTGCAGCAAGCCATCTGAAAGCTTCCTTTGGGAAAGTCAGTTGCCATAGAGCTCTCCCTCCACCTCTCTCCCTTGTGTGTTTTTAACTAATCGTTGACGTTTTTTGTTTCGTTTCGTTTTCCTCTTTTGCATATCCCCAAAGACAATTTTTTTGTCGGTGTTGTTGCTGTTTAGAGAGAGAGAGTTCGAAAAGGAAAAGGAAAAACAAGATAAACTAATTTAAAAATAAGGTGAAAGCTATAACCAACGTTTGGTGCCTTCTCTGTCATCTTGTGTGTTTTTCTCTTCTCTTCCTCCCAACACTCCCGACTATCGCAACTCTTTTTTTTTCCTCCCAGGGTCCCGCTTTCAAGAAAAAAGGAAAGCGACAAGCTAAGAAGGACAGTTCGTACCGAACAACACGCAGCAGAACCACTGAGTTGATCAAGGATGGGCTGGCTTGTCGTCTACACCACCCTTGCGGTGTTCAACTTCATGGGCAGCATCATTCAGGGTGTCGCTGGCATCGGTGATGCCATCATTCTGCAGGTGCTATGGTACTTTGCGTGCGCCGCATCCGATCAGTTCAAGCAGACTCCGCTTGGTCCTGAGCCGGTGCGTGCGGTGGCGCTGCTCATGTACATTCGTCTGCTCTTCATGTCCCCGCTTGTGGTGTATCTTGGCTACAACGACAGCATCTTCTCCAAGCAGATGGTGCTGATGATGGCCATCCCTAGTACGCTTCTCTCGCTGCTGGGTGTGTACCTCTACAAGAAGATGAACACCTCCTCGCTGAAGATCATCCTCGGCTGGTCCAGTCTCTTCTTTGCGGGCCTGTACGGCCTGATCCTCGTCTACCGCTACATGCAGAAGCAGAAGAAGATCAAGAAGCTCAAGGAGAAGAACGTGACGCTGACGGTGGAGGCCGATGCCATTGCAGAGGAGGCACGCCTGAGTCGCAACGCCAGCTTTCAAGACCTCCGCTCCAGCTTCGCGGGCGCTGGTCCGCTCTCCAACACCTCCCTCATCTTCCACAACACACCACTCGCGTCGGCCCGCGCGGGCTCTGGTCCTGGCAGTGGTCGCTCCGGTCCCGGCACGTTTCAGTCGAGCAATCAGTTCGATGCGGACCCGCTGGCTACGCAGGAGGTGGACCCCGAGACGGGCATTATCGCCGGCACCACCGAGGCCTACCTGAGTACGATCGGTAACGAGGTCTTCACGGCGAACGAGGCTGCGATGCCGCAGATGACGGAGGCGAACGTGCCGCCACTGGAGAAGGCGCGTCTCTCCCCCCTCGCGACCATCACCTACACGCGCGTCCGTATCAACCGTAACATCGACGCGAACGGCAAGATTAAAATGTCAACCAAGATTGGCGCCTCCGTGGCCGCCTCCATCGCTGGCCTCATGGCCTCCCTGACCGGCGTGAACGCCCCGCCGCAGATCATCTTCATTCTGCTCTACGACGCGCCCAACTACATCGTGCGCGTGAACTTCAGTGCGCAGACCATCCCGGGTGGCCTCGTTCGTTTCATCATGGGTATTGGCAACGGCATCTTCACCGCCAACCAGATCCCGATCTTTATCACAACCATTGTTTTTGGTGGTGCGGGTGTGTACGTCGGTAACTTGGTTGGCCGCCTTCTCGGCCCCATCAGCTTCAACGTCTTTGTGCTCTTCTTGCTTCTGCTCTCGGCGTTTGTGATGATCACGAACAACATTACGTTCCTTGCGATCCTGACGCTCCTGGCCACCGTCGCCACGATTGGCTGCGGCTACTGGGAGATGAAGAAGAACAAGCCCATCGTCGAAAAGCAGCGCGAGACGGAGATGGAGATCGAGAAGCGCATGGACGAGGTCATGGAGGAGCTCCAGCGCAGCATGAGCAGCATGCCCGCCACACTCCGCGGGCGCTGGACGGGTGCGATGAACATCGACAACGACGACGTCGAGAACGCCGTCCCGAGCCAGCCGCGCTCGCCCAACACGAACGCGGGTGCGCAGTCCGCCACCGTTGTCAGCATCAACGTCGGCGATGAGTCTGCTCGTCCCACGTCCCCGCCGTCGCGCGGCTTGGGCAGCAATTCGGACATCAGCGGAGAGGTTCTTCGCCCGATCCCTGTTCACCCGTCCAACGCCAGCCAGGTCTCCATTGGCAGCGGCATGGGCTACCGCAAGGCCAAGGACGTCGTCATTGTCGATCACGACAGCGGCTTCTCGGATGACGAGATGCCCGACGTGGCCGCCACTCGCATGCAAACACGCGACGGCGTGCCCGCCAGCTCCACGGATGATGTCGCCCACCATAGTGAGGCCAATGCCGAGAAGAAGGCGGACGAGGGCGTGGACGGTCTGGTCAGCAACAACGACGCGGAGGGGGACGCCGTGGGCAGCTCTCCCGTCGGCAGCGTGCACACCGCCTCAGCTGATGATAATGATCTCCGATGATGATGGAAGGTAGTGAGTCTGTGTGTCTGTGTGTTCCTTTTTTTTTTCGTTTCTTTCTTTACTTTTTTTCTCATGCACACTCACTCATGCTCTCCGTTGTTTCCATATGTCCGTCCTACTTCGTTTTCTTAAGTTTCTTTCTTTCTTTCTTTCTTGATCTTTGTTTGTTACGCGGTTCCACACATAGCCTTCCGTTTGCCCCACTTTTTTCTTCTTCCTGTCCTTTCCTAGTACGCACGATGCAAGCACACATAGACACCATATCATACGCCATGTGGTGGGAAGGAGGCTGGTACTGTGAAAATACATGATGATTACTTCGGTTTCCGTTTTTTTGTTTTCTGCATTTTCCCTTCTTTTGTTTTTTACTTTACTTTTCATTGTCATTCTCCTCAGTGTACTCCTTTTTCCAAAAAAAAGGAGTCGCACTCATCTTTCTTTTGTTGTTGTTGTTTACTGTTCGTCCTTGATCACTCCCAAACCCACGCACCTTCGCTCTTTCGCCTTTTGTGTGTTGTCTCTTCCTTCGCTGTGGCCAACACAACACATATGCACAGATACATTCTCTCCGCCCGTGCGAGTGGAGAGCATGCGTCGCAAATGCTCGTGTGTTATGAAGGCGACGAGAATGAAAGCAGGACGAGCGATGCTGTGGTGGGGTGGAGGGAGGGTCACGTGTTCGACAGTGAATCAAGACAGAAAAGGAAGAAAGAAAAGAGAGAAAAATATTAACAGCGCTCACACACGCTAGCCGGCTCTACACAGTCCTATCGGTCTCACTCGGTTTGAAAGGATTCGTGCAACCCAAAGGCTGTGAAGCTGCTGTTGGTCTTTGTGCTGTTGTTGTTGTTGTTGTTGTTTAAGATTGTTGAACTGATGCCTGGATGTGGTCTTGAGTCCTATCGTTGATATAGTGCGTGTGTGTGTGTTTGTTTGTCTGATGTTAGTGGGGTCGATGGAAATGTTTTGCACCCTGAGCATCTTGGAAAAACGAAAAAAGAAAAAGAAAAAAGCCACCTGATTTCATTTGGGATCGCATCTTTGGCGCGCACCGTCACACGCACACACGCGTCATACGACTCACTTTGGTGGCTGTGTGTGTTTGTGTCTGTGAAGCCCGAAAGAAACGGCTTGAGAGGTGTGGATGACAAGATGGCGAGAAAACAACACGCAGCCCTCCTTTTCTCAGATTGGACTTGGCACTCACGGCGTGTGTGTGCGCTTGCGAACGTGCTGACTTTGCGCCGTAGGACATACAGCACGGCATTTTTTCTTTTGTCGTGTTAATGAGGAAGTCACTCGCGCGCCCCGTCCCACAGTCCCCTCTCACACACGCCGAGCATCTCCCCCCCCCCCTCCCACTTCTGCTACTCTCAATTCCTCACACTCTCTTTCTGTTGAACAGCCAGTTCCGCACCGAATCGAAAAAAAAAGCAAATCAGCAAACCAACAACTGAGCAGCGTTTTATTCTGTCCATTCAGGGAAAGAAAGACATAAATAAACAAAAAAGAAGTCATGTTTCGCCACACTGATAAGAGCACGTGGATCAGCACCGTGGAGCGCCCCAACGCGCCGCTGGTCCCCATCATCGCGCCGTCCATTCTCGCCTCTGACTTTGTCTGCCTCTACGACGAGTGCACGAACGTGCAGTCTGAGGCCGGTGGGGCGTCGGAGTGGCTTCACGTCGACGTCATGGACGGTCACTTTGTCCCCAACATCTCGATCGGCCCATGCGTGGTGGAGTCGATGCGGAAGCGCATGCCAGACGCGTTTCTGGACGTGCACTGCATGATCACGGAGCCAGAGAAGTGGGTTGCCGACTTCGCCAAGGCGGGCGCATCGCAGATGACGTACCACATCGAGGCCACCGACGACGTCGAGGGCACGGCGAAGAAAATCCGTGATGCCGGCATGCAGTGCGGCATTGCGATCAAGCCCAAGACGCCCATCACCGATGAGCTCCGCGCGCTCGTCGACAAGAAGCTCGTGGACATGGTGCTCGTCATGACCGTGGAGCCCGGCTTTGGCGGCCAGTCGTTCATGAACGATATGATGCCCAAGGTCGCGGCCCTCCGCGCTGCCTACCCGCACCTCAACATTCAGGTCGACGGTGGTCTCGGTGAGAAGACGATTGAAGCCGCCGCCCAGGCCGGCGCGAATGTGATTGTCGCGGGCACATCCGTCTTCAAGGCCAAGGACCGCAAGGCTGTGACGGACATGATGCGCGAGACCGTCCGCACGCACGTGTGCCCCAGCAAGATTTAGCACGCGCACACACGCTCACTGAAAGCACGAACGATATCCACTTTTGCTGTTTCCTTTCCCCTTTTTTGGTGTCGTTGACTCACCAAATAAATTAAAAAACGGAAAGAACATCGAAATGAACTCTCTCTTACCTTCCCCTTTTTTAACAAAACTTCATTAACACAAGATTAAAACGAAATTTCCTTTTGTTGTTCTTTTCGTAATTGTCACGCTTTAAGAGAAGTTCCCCAATCCTCCACAATAGTTTTCCTTTTGAGCTCACTCATGTGTTTGTGTGTACCTGTCTGTTGCTTCGGCTTTGCGGTGAGCTTTCATCGCGCATCTCGAGCGAGAGATAGAGAACGGCCACTGAAAGCCAGGCAACAGTGAGGCGCTCACAACGAAACCACTGCCAACTGAATTCTCTTTTCTCCATACCTTCACGTCCCTACGCCTCTCTCTTTCTCTCTTCCTTTTCTCTGTTCACTTGCTGGATTTTTTTTCCTTTTCGTCAGAGGACGCAGTAGTGGGAATGAACGAGGCTAAATTTGTGGCCGCGTTTGCTGAAAAGCTTCGCGCAGTGCCCCACCGTGATGTCACCCACGTCCCTTACGCTGAGTGGTTCAGCCTCTACGCGACCCTCACCAGGCAACTCACCCCATCCCACGCCTCCGCACCTGCACCAGCCTCGTCACGTCCGTATCTCCGCCTGGTGGACAGCATGCTGTGGTCGAGTCTCGTCGCACAGCGGTGGAATGCGGTGGATTTGTTTCTCGATGAACGCGCGATTGAAAGGCAGCTCAAGGCGGCGCCCGGCACGAGGGCGGAGACGAACAGCGAGTCTTCGCATGCCTCTGCAACGCCATGGGGACTGCAAGGCGAGAAGAGTGGATTCTCTGAGCAGGCGTGGTATCGGCGTCTCACCCCGTCGCGTGGACTCGCGCTGGGAGACGTTGTGGCGCGTGAGGCAGCCCACACAGACACACGGAACAGCACGTCTGCGGCCGCGACAGGAGCGTCGCATTTGGCGCCTTCATCGTGGTGTGAGCTGCTGGCGCCTGACTTCCTCTCCGAGCCCCTCCTGGGCGGCCAGAGCATTGAAACCTGGCGAGGCGAGCTGAGGCAGCAGAGTGCGAGGCTGCACACCATCTCGCCCACGGCCTCAACGACCTCTGACAACGACATCGCGAAGGACGTGGACCCGACCTCGTCCATCCTGGTCGTGCCCTTCAGCAGCTTGTGGGCGATTAAGGAACAGGCCTTTCTGCACACCTCGACCGCGCAAAAGGATGGACGCGCGTTAACTGTGCAGGAGCGCGGCGCACGGCAAGTCCTGCTGCAGTCTGTTCATCAGCTCCTTCAACTGCAGGTCGAGTTGAACGATAAGCGGGCTCAAATCTTGGCCGCTGGTGGTGCTGGTGGTGGTGCGGTCACCACTGCGTTGTCGCCGCGACTGCAGCTGGCTGTGCTGTCTCCTTCTGAGGAGTTCGGGCTCTTGTGCAGCCTTCCTCGACTGTGTCGCGCGTGGCAGGCCAGTCGCCGCAGCCGCGATCACTCCACTCCGCCGTCGCCATCACCGCTGTGCTTGCAACTCAGCGCGGTGTGCGAGAGTCAGTCCGCGCGTCTCGTGTACTTGCTGTACAGCCAGCTCGTCCCGGCCACGCCGTCGCATCAGTGGGCTCTCGTCGCCCCCGCTGGCACGCACACGGAATGGCGGCGGTGCGCGGACGGTGCGCTCCAGGCCATTCCCATGCGCGTTCAGAGTGTCCTGCACGACACGCTCGCCAACGAAGTCCCTCAGAGTCTCGGCTCAGGACTTGGTCGGGGGCTTGGCACGGGCCCACGTAGTATTCATCGGCAAGCGCGTCAGGGATGCCAAGATGCTGTGCGTCGCATGACGCAGAGGGAGGAGAACCTGCGGCAGTCGTATTCACAAAAGTAAATGCATGACCCTGATGACATGAAAAGTATATCCGAGTGAGAGTTGCGGTCAGCGCATCGAGTTTAAACAAACAAGACACCATTTAAATGAAAAAAAGCATTGGCACTTCTCTTTTTCTTTTCAAGTGCGAATGTAGTGCTCTCCTCATCTCTGTTTCTCAAAGAAAAGAGGGAGACAGTTGAGAGAGGGGGGGTGTAGACCTGACAAAATTCTCTCCTCGTTTGTGTTGAAAGAAAAGGCGTTCACGGCGGGCCAATGAATGCCGGGCCGTTTAGAGTTTTGCGTGATCCCGCGCTCGTGGTATTTTTTGTCAACACTCACGCTCACTCCTCCCCTCCCCCTTTCCTTCGTCGGCTCTCCCTTTAGTCACCATTTTTTTCATTCTTGTTTGCGTATTCGCTTCCTTTTTTTCTTCTTCTTCTTTATCGCAACACACTGAACAAGGTGTTGTCCCACAAAACAAAAGTACTCATCACTCCCACCACCCTCGTCCCACCCCACACCCACCAAATGATTTCTAACCCGTCTCAACACGTGGAATCGGAGGCTGAAAACACATCTCACGCCTCGGCCGATGACGAGAGCGCCGGTTTTAACTTCACGACAATCCTGTGCGTCGCGTGGTCTTCGTGCGGGCGCAACTTGGCGTTTGGCACCCCCGATGGCCTGCTCATCTTCAGCACCGAGCAAGTCCTCGAACAAACGATTGCCGCCAACGCGCGCACCGCGAACGCGTCTGATCAGCAGCAGCAGCACGCCATTCAAAGTGTCGCGGATGCCGAGGCGAAATCCCGTGAGCCATCACCCTCGTCAAAGCAAGCGTCCCCCGCACGTCCAATCAAGCCGCGAGTCCCTGAAGGCGATGACGCCGATGCAGAGCGCGAGCCTGAAGATGCCGAATCACTCAAGAGCATGTCGCCACTGGAAGCCTGGACCGGCGAGGAGGCCTGGAGCAAATACGATCACCACAGCCACGACCCGGAGGCACACCCAGGCGACACCGAGGACGAGCAAAGTGACCAAGAAGTTGCCGGGGAAGAGGTGGGCGTGGACCCCACAGCGGGCCACTACCTCATCCCAGAAAAGGAGGCCCAGGATCAGGTTGCCGTGCGTGAAGTCTGTCGCCGGCTCGTCGAAGGTGGCGTGGGCACGCTTGCCCTGTGCGGTCAGTCTAGCATCGTTGCCGTGGCAGGCGTGGTGTCTCCGCTGTGGTCGCCTCACGCGGCCGCCACCGTGAAGGTGCTGGACCTGAGCGAGCCCTACAACGTCTCCCTCACACCACCGAATAGCATGGCAACAGAAGGAGAAACGTTGCAGCCGTCTCACCACGCCGATCCATCAGAGGTCATGAACAAGGCGGACGCTGGTGATGCGGGTGAACCTGTCTCGCGTGGTTCAGCCGCAGCAACCCGGTTGACACACCACTTGGACGTGGTGGGGGCGGCATTTCCGACGGGTAACCTCTCTCGCATTGCCCTCGAGGAACAGCTTCTGCGCGCGTCGTGCGAGGCTCAACAGCAACAACAACAGCACCAACAGCAGCAGCAGGAGGGGGAAGAGACAGTGCAGTCGTCTGTCCCCTCAGACGGTGTCGAAGTCCCTAGCAAATCGGCATCCACCACAGCCAACAGCCACACTGCGGAAGTGGTGGATGTGCAGGACGCCATCATCACGTTTCGCCGGCGCCATGGCCCAGCCATTCTCTGGGAGCACACCTTCCCCGCCGCGATTGGTGGCCTCTGCCTGACCCCGCACTACGTTATTGTGGCCCAGTCCGGCGACACCGCACCGCCCGAGATGTGCCCGCTGTACATCTACGACCGACAGTGGCAGCAGCGCGTGGTGATGACCTTCTGGCCGTCGAAGGAGGACTACTTTGTGAGAGACTGCATCGCAGCGGCCAGCACGTGGACCCCCAGCGCCGTTGTCCGAGACAGTCAGCCATCTCATCACGCGCTGCTGCCCGGCAAGGCTCGTGGTGAGGTGCGCCTCCTGTGCTATCGTCAAACCTCCGTCACGGCAGAAAACGACAGCTTTTCGGTCGACCAGCTGCAGCCGTTTTCATCGACACCGATTCGCGCGGTGGCCATTACCGCCGACGGCACCCGCGCCGTCGTGACCAGTGAGGAAGGCAAGCGCATCAAGCTCGTCAGCCTCCAAGACGGCAAGTTTGGTCACACGTTCATCTCCCTCGATCGCGGCATGACCCCTGCCGTCATCAACTCGGTCTCGCTCCACATCATCAACCTCCCCGACTGGCGGCCGATGGTGTCGGCGGCGGTGTCGACAGGCCCGCAGCGCACGCGCTATGTCCTCCTTGCCATGGCGACCACGACGGGCACGGTTCACACGTACATGGTCGATGTGGCCCGCGAGGTGATGTGGGAGTGCCCGGCAACCGACACGTGCCTGCAGCGCGCGCAGAGCGACTACGGCGTGTCACTGCGATTCCCTGATCCGACCGTCACCTCTGGCTCGGCCCAGCTCCTCGTCCTGCAGTATCCGGATGGCACACTGCGCTATCGCAGCGGCGTTCCTGGTGGCCTAGTCGCACCAGGGTCAGTCTGGGAGGTCTCCACGACGGGGGCGCCGACGGTGTCGGTGGGCGTGTCGAAGCCGTTTCGTCTTGCCTCTTTTCGGGCGAACGTTGCGGACATCACGCGAGCGGAGCGGCTCCCGGCGATTCACTCGACAACGCTCGTGAAGTCGGCCACGTCGTGGTTGAAGCGTGACGTGGCCGGTAGTAGGAGCAGTGGCGTCGTGCCAGGCAAGGGCCAGGGATCGATCGGCTGCCAGTTGGAGACCTACCTCCCGTTTCTCTAAGGTTCGATTGACTTGTTTCTTCCTTCTTAGTTTTTCGTGTTGTTGTCGCTGTTGTCGTTGTTGTTGTTGTTGCTTTCCTCTCATCATCGTCTTTGCAGACCGTCCCTCCTCTTCTCATTATTTTCCGGGATTGTCTCTCTCTCTCGTTTTGTGCTCCTTGCTTGCCTGTATTTGGCCTCTATACACACACACTCCTCTGCGTGTTGCTTCCGCAGTCACTCCTGGACTGCCTCCACAAAACAAAACAACAAAAAGATATGCGTTGGAAGGTGAGTGGCTCTTTACGTGCGCCTACTCTTCATTTCTACACCATCACCAGCTGCGCTGAGGGATACACATGCGTGACTATCCGTGTTTGTGTGTGTTTGTGTGTGTCTCAGCGATTCAACTCCGTTTCACGTGTGTACGCTGACGTACCTTGATACCTCGCCCATTCCTATCTCCCTCTCTTTCTCTCTCTCTCTCCCTCTCTCGAATGCGCATTTTTTGTTTGTGTTTACTCTGCTAGCTATTCATCGTTCATCATTGTCAGCATCAACACACTAGCGCGAAAGCAAGAGAAAACGCAAAGGTCTCCCCCTTCTCCTTTCCTTCCCTTTCACCCCCCTCTCCCCCTCTTTCCGTTCATTCCATCATGATCTACATCGACACTCTCCTGTGGGCCGTCTTCACCTACGTGTGCAGCTGGATCGGCCTGATCAGCATCCTCACGTACCTCCTCGCCGTGGCCATCCAGCAGATCGCGCTGCGCTTCCCTCGCGACCTCAAGAAGGCCTACAAGGCTGAGTGGGCGGTGGTGACCGGCTCGAGCAGCGGTATCGGCAAGGCCATCGCGGAGAAGCTCGCCACGCAGGGCGTCAGCGTGGTCCTGGTCGCCCTCGACGACAAGATGCTCGCCGACACGTTCGCGGAGCTCCAGAAGAAGTACCCCGCGGTGCAGTTCCGCAAGTGCGGCGTCAACCTCGCCGCGAAGGACTACGCCTACATGGCCCCGATCATTGAGTCCACCAAGGACATCGACGTCAACCTCCTCTTCAACAACGCGGGCTACATCAGCACCGGTCTCTTCGCCGACACCGACCTGGAGCGTCTCCGCTGCAACCTCGAGTGCAACGCGGGCTGCGCCGTCCCCATCACCCACCACTTCCTGCGCAAGATGCTCGAGCGCGGCGTGAAGGGCCTGGTCACGTTCACGTCCTCGGCGTCGTGCTACCTGCCTGGCCCGACCGCCACCATGTACAGCCCGTCCAAGGCATTCCTTACCAACTTCGCCAGCACCATCGCCGCGGAGAACCACGACGCCGGCATCGATGTCGTTGTCATCCACCCGTCCCCTGTCAACACGAACTTCTACAAGAACGAGGGCCCCCAGCTGGATTCGCTCAAGACCGCGCAGAAGGCGGCCGCGTCGCCGATGAACATCGCCAACCAGATCTTCGCCGCGGCGGGCCGCATCACCGTGTGGGACCAGGGTCTGACGTGCGCCGTGTTCCGCCTCGTGAACAAGGTCCTTGACTTCCAGATCTTCACCGAGGTGATCACCCGCTTTGCGTTTGTTAACGGCGACCACAAGAAACTCGTGGCGCAGTCCAAGGTCCGCAAGGGTGCGGCCGCAAAGACGGAGTAACATCAAGGTCCCTCTCCCTTAGCGCTCCTCCCAACAACAACAAAAAAAAAACAAGGTTGAAATGAACAACAACAAAAAGAAAACAAGACAAACCACACGAAAACAAGAACAACTTGAAGCACCACTGTTTTTGATTTTTCTCTTTTCGAAGCAGCCAGGTGTGGAAAAAAAAAGCCAACAAAGCAAGTACAGAAAGTGGTAATCGTAACGTCTACGGACATCATCTAACGCAGCAAGAAAAGCAACGTGAACACACGTCACGTTGAGGTTTATACTATGTTTTATATACTGCCATACTACAACAACAACAAAAGCAACAAGCCTGGCATAGAGAGAGGGAAAGTACGGTTCGAACTCGTAGGCTGTCTGCGCGGGATGTAAGTCCAGCCAGCAGGAGGAGAACGGACACAGGTTCCTCGCTACTGCTCTTATTCTCCCTCCTGACAAGTGCACGCACTGCACCGCATCCTATCTCTCTCCGAATGTGACATGATTGGATGGTCGAAACACTGATGATGATTGAGTATCCTTCATCAACAACAACAACAATGCACACACTAAATCATCACGTTCACTCACTCCTTTCTCCTTTTCTCTCCAGTGATCTCGATTCCTCTTCTTGTCTAGCACGAAATCACAGTAGTTGCCAGAGCACGTGATGAAAGCGCAGAGGGTCTTGTGCGGCTCGGCTGGTGTGTTCGGGGCGATGCAACGGGCCTCGAAAGAGGTCCTACACAGTAGTGAGACAGCGCACAAGTCGCTCAAGCTCTCCGCTCCCAAGGTGGCGTCACGCCCAGCATCGTCGTCGCCGTCGGTCTCGTCGGCTCCTGCGTTTATTATGCCGTGCTTCGCTCAGCTTGCGATGTCGGAGAAGGAAAAGAATGCAAAGTACGCTATTCCTACCGAGGCTGCTGGTGGGGGCGTCACTTTGCGCGCTATTCGCGACGTTGTCGATCACTTTCTGCATGACAATCGCGGCCCGTCCTCCCAACCGTTGCCAGTCACGCCACACACAGACACCACCACCACCACGCAAGATGAAGTGGTAGCCGAAGAGTCCGAGACGCTGCTCCCTGAGGTCGACGTGGCAACCATCTTGGATGCCTTGGAGGGGTACAACCCGACACTCGACCCGCGCTTGATTGCGCTCGTGTCGCAGCGCGTGGCGGTCCCGGCGGCGCTGCAGCAAGCACGTCGTCTGCTGGAGCTGTTCACGCCCAACGCGACGGCCCCGGGAAACGACGGCGTGGCCGACACGACTCTGGACGCCTTCGTGGCGCTCCTGCGGCGGTGGAGGTCCGAGCGGCAGCGCGCACTCTCCGCGGCGTCACCAACCGCCTCCGTGGCAATCGCGACGGAGGCGGAGCGCCTGCGCATTGCTGAGGAGGAGGCGGGCATCCTGGTGCGTCTTCACCTTGGCCAGGGCACGAGTCGGCAGCGACTCGCGGGTGTGCTGGCGGACGCTGGTGATGTTCAGATCAACGAGGTGCTGTCAGACGGACAGGTTGTGACCTTCACGCACGCCACGCTGCCTGCTGAAGAAACCGCGGTGGAGTGGAAGGGCAAGCATCGCCACAACTTGGTCGCCACGCTGGAGACGCTATTGGCCGGTCCCGCACCACCGTCGGTGGTCTACTTGCACTGCATTTTGTACAAGCACGACGTCCCACTGCACGCCGTCATTCGCTTCTTGTGTGACGTGGTGGGGGATGATCTCCTTCAGCCAGGCGACTTTCAGGTTCAGCAGGTGCTGGATGACACGGCCGTCACGGTGCAAACGTGTGCAGTTCGCGTGGCGGTGCCGGCCACGGCGTTGGCGGTTGAAGGGGCTGCGGTGGACTACTGCCGGCACATTGCTCGCCGCTTGCTGGAAATCAACGTGGTGGGCGCCGCGGCGGCCACAGCGGGCGAAGACGCCGCCGACGCGAGCGTGCCCGTGGCGATCCAGCTGCTGGACTGGCTGCCCACGAGTCCGCATGCCCGTACACCGCAGAGTACGGCCTCTGCCTCTGCCACCGCTGCCGCGCCGGCTGCGCAGTACACGTTTCTGGTTCGCGGGGTGCGTGCGCCGCGCGGGTCCCCGCCACACCACATTGAGCGCGCCGTGCAGCGCAGCCTCGCGGCCATCCCCAACTTCTTCGCGCCGGTGCACTTTGGGGCCGCGGCTGGTGGTGGTGGGGCCTCGTGCCCGTTCAAGACCTACCACGTCTCGGCGGCTCTGGCGCACGGGCAGTGGGCGGAGGGACTGATGATGGCTCTTGTCCTCTCGCTCTGGGGCCGTGACGACACAGGCGGCGTCCGATCCGCGTCGGCGGCGTGGGTCAGCGCTGTTTTTGCCGCGGTCGTCGTGGCTGGCGAGGACAGGCCGGCGGTTCTGCGGTCGCTCTGGCACACGCACGTTCCCGAGCCCGTGCGCCGCCACTTCTCAACGGCCGCGTCGTCGCTGCTGTGGAACGTGCTGGCAAGCTGTCGGCTGCAGGAGTGGAAGCAGCGCAAGACGGGCAAGGACGTCGGCGTGGTCGATGGTGATCTGGCACTGGACGGCGACTTTGTGTGGGCCCCATCCCCTGCCGTGACGGCCGGCAGCGCAGCGGTGCCACTTCAGGTGCCGCCCAACAAGTCTGAGCGCGCGCTCATGGCCGACTGCTTTGCGTTGACGGAGACGGATGTGGCGGGCGGCGAAAGCGAAAGTGACGCCGCCGCGTTCCCACCCGTGCGCCCTCTGTTCACCGCCGAAAGTGGTGCCGCGCAGCCGTCCATGCGCGCCGTCGTCGTGCCGCTTCCGGACCCGTCTGAGGTCACGCAGGTGCCCGCGATGAAGGCACTCGGCGTCGCACTAGGGCTGCTTCCCGCCACGCCGACAAGAGCACCCAGTGCGACCCAGTTGGCGCCACCGCGCTTCCGTCCGCTGCTTCTTCAGGGCAGCGGCTATCCACAGGCGGAGCGACCGTGGGTCAAGTCGTTTGCAGAGCCCTCGCAGCCCGGCGCGATGGCTTCAGGCGCTGCCGCTACCCGTCGCTACCAGCTCGCCACGGATGCGGCTCTCGCGGAGGCGCGCGGCAGCGGTCGTGACTACGCCGCCGCCTCGCGTGGGCAGCAGGGCGTGGTGTGGCCGCTTGGACGGCGTGGACGGCCCATGGCGGACCGGTTGCCGGCGGGTCTGCTCGCTGCCACGTCTCTCGCCGCACCGCCATCATCGCACGTGAGTGCCCATGGCTGGCGCGCACACGACGCCCGTGCGGCGGCGGCGTCGTCGCGGTGTCTCGCGGTGCACCTGACGCTGCCAGCCGCCGCGTACACCAGTGACTTTTTGCGTGAGTGCCTTTTCCTGGAAGATCGCCGTCCCCACTCGACACGCCCGCTGACGGCGCTGCGGCGTCGCCTGGGGCTCGAGCCGCACAGTCGCCGCCCTGGTGCGACAGAAGCTGGTGAAAACAGCAGCAGCAGCCGTGGTGTGTCGCCCGCACTCCCGGAAGATGTGGAAGAGGAGGAAGAGGAAGAGGTGGTTGATGGGAACCTCCTCCTTCCTCGCGGTGGCAACCGGCGCAGGTAAGGGTGGGTTTGTTGTTGTTGTTTAATGAATCACAGACATTTATTTTCGCTCTCTCTCTCTCTGATGTCCTCACGGAGTTCTAATCATCGTTGCTGAAAAAGAAGAAGCTTGCCCTGGTGTTGTCCCCTGAAATAGGGGCCTCGCTTTTCACGCATCCCCGCACCCTGTCCTGTCCTTTCATCTTTCCTCTCTCCCTCTCTCCTCCCTTCACCCACGCCTTTTTGTTTTTGCTGTTTTTCTTCGAAAGGACGTGCGACTTGTGTTTTCCGCCAATCCGATGCAGTTTATTGTGCGCCGTGGACGCCCGACGACGACGACAGACGCGGCGAGCGCGGCCGCGAGCACCTCCGACGAAACCGAGTACCTGGAAGCTGTCAAGTTTGTGCGCAAGTACGGCTGCTCGGTGCTCAGCATGGACGCCTACACGCGCCTGAACACGATGCACGATTCTATCGAGAGCGGCGAAGCCAGCGAGGACCGAGTCAAGGAGGCGTACATCAACACCCTCTCGAGCGATCTGCGGCGGAAGTGTCTGGTGGCGACGATCGTGGGACTCGTCTTTGCTGTGGTGCTGTTCGTCCTTATTCTTCTCGCGGCATCCCGCCTGGCTGAGTCCGCGCGGTCAACAGGGCCCTGAGCGAAAACAGAACCACAACAATGCCAACAAAAAAAAAAAATACAAAAACAACAACAGTAGATGGTGGCGCAGAGAGATTGGAAGTGGTTTCAGGAGACGCGAATGGCTGTCAGAAGCCCCGCAGCCCGTCTGCCTGCACAGACACGGATGCTGTGTCCTCCCACCCTCACACACACACACTCTCAGTCACACACCTCGCCTCTCCCCCCCTCCCTCTTATTCCTCCGCTCAACAGTGAATCAGCGAATGGCAAGTTCGAGCACACGAAAAAATGTGGTTTCGGGCCGGAAAAAAAAAAAACTACTCCAGGCGGGACTCGAACCCGCAATCTTTGGATTAGAAGTCCAAAGCCTTATCCATTAGGCCACTGGAGCCTAGACATCAAGCGCCATTTTCACCACGGACAGGGGGCGCTGCGTCCTATTCGAGCAGATGAAGTCAAGAGCGCATCGAACCGGGTGCGCGGCGTGGTTGCGCGTATGTTTGCGGTGGCGCGGTGGGGAGTCGGGGTGGTGGGGGAAGTGGTGGTTGGGCGTCTGTGGGTCCGGATTGGCGGGGCGCGGGGGAACGACACTCCGCGCCACAGGAGCGGCGCGACAGGCGAGAGCCATGCACCGAACCGGAACCGGAAAACGGCGTCACAGAGCGCGATGGTGATGAGCGCCGTCAGTAGGCGCCGCATTTGGCTGGTTCGGTGCGCGGTGGTGGCGAGACGCGGACGGCAACACCTTGCCAAAGCGCGCGGAGTGCGTGCGCACAAAGGCGGGGGCAGCGGAATGCACCGGGGAGTTGGGGCCGCCCGTCGCGCGGGCATTTCCGCCTCTTGGCACTTGGATCGGGCGGGGCAGTCGTCTTGGCGCGTTGTCGCGACGCTCGTCTGGAGTCCTTTCCAGGTTGTGTCACTGGCACGGCTACGGCGTGCGGTTTTGGTCGCCGCGCGTGGCCGGTTCCACGTTCGTTGATCCTTCAAAGACGTTAACTGTCGGCACCGAGTTTTGTGTGTTGCGTGGCCCGTCATGCAGGTCGCCGTATTTGTAAGCGAGCGCGCGGGGCGGGCATGTAGGACCGCGTTGCGCGTTTGGCCTATTGTGTCAACGTTCTTTCGCGGTCATTTCCGAGTTGCGGCGCTGTCATGGTTGCGGGGTGCGTTTTTGGTCGCCGCGTGTGGTTGGTTCGCTGCTTGCCGCTCCTTCGATGACGCTGGCTGTCGGCACCCATGGGCGTTTGGCGTGTTTGCCGCGCGCGTTGTGTTCGTCGGTCCCATGGCGGTGCCGGGGATCGAGGCGCGTCGCGTTGCTTTTTGTGCGGGGCTTCGGTCGGCTGGTCCGGGTGGGGCGGCGCGTGTGTTCCGGTTTCCGAGCAGGCGGTCGTCCCGCCTTCCCGCCGCGGAACGGCGCGGCCCCCATCTCCACACCCCCGCACCCCCAAAACCCAACGAACAAACCCAACCACCATTCCCCACAACCATCGCACACCCCTCTTCACCTTGTTTTTACTCGTAGCTCTAGCTTTAACCACTTTCAACACTCCCCCAAAGTCAACTCCCTTCTCCACAGCCTCACACACCCTTTTGTTTTGCCATACCTTTTCCCCTCTCCTACGGCCATGACTGTAACGGCGGAAAACTATCGCATAAACGAGCTGGCGAGGTTTCGCATCCTCGTCGGTGGCATCTGCGCCAGCCTGTGCATCTCGACCTTCTACGGGTTCAACTTGCTCAGTAACTACATGGTGACCAAGTACAGCTTCACC
Organism: Wallacemonas sp. MBr04; assembly: GCA_030849635.1. Lineage (NCBI taxonomy): Eukaryota > Euglenozoa > Kinetoplastea > Trypanosomatida > Trypanosomatidae > Wallacemonas > Wallacemonas sp. MBr04. The sequence continues at coordinate 135,018 of JASANR010001563.1, forward strand.
GCAAACGACTTGACGACCATCACCACGACCGGCATCGTCGTCGGCTTCGTCACCTTCCCCGGCGGCATGCTGCTCGACTATGCCGGACCAATGTGGGTTCTGATGATCGCCACGTTCATGAACGCCCTGGGTGCCCTGCTGTTTGGCCTCTCGTTCAACGACGTCATCTCCGGCAATGTCGTCAAGTTCGCCGTTTTCTGCGCCATCATGAACTTTGGCTGCGCCGCGTTCGACACGGGCTCGCTCATGGCGATCATGGGCAGCTTTCCGCTCACCAAAGGCTGCTGCGTGGCGATCATGAAGACGTTCGCTGGTCTCGGTGCGTCCATTTTCTCCGTCATCATCATCAGCTTCTTCGGCACGCGGTACGCGGCGTACATGTACTTCATGACTGCAGTTGTCGTCGTCGCTGGCTCCGCCGCTGCGTTCTTCATTCGCTTCCCGCCGTATCACCTCGTTGACTGGGAGAAGAAGCACGTCCCAGAGGAAACGCAAATCCGCCGTCGCTTGACCGAAAAGGCGTACCTGACCCAATACCCACCGATGCGCCGCTTCTACCTGGGCTACGCCGTCGTCATCATGCTGGTGATTTACCTGACAACACAGTCCCTGTGCACGGCCTACATTACCGGTGTCACAAAGACGTCTCGCATCGGCATCACGGTCGGCGCGATCGTTCTGACATTCTGCCTGTTGCTCGTCGCCGCTCCGTTTCCGTTCCTTGGTGGCATGGACAAGCCGTACAGCCCGCACTGGCCTGATGTCCCGCAGCACGGTGGCGCTGACACCGAGTGTGAGAACATCCACCCCGATGAGTACGCGGACGAAGAGGAGAAGCGCGTGCTGAAGCCAACTGCGGGTGAGCTTCGCCAGGACGCAGAGGCTCTGAACGAGCTGTACACCGAGGACATCGGGTACGAGGATGAGGGCTCTATCAAGAAGGGCACCGCAAACAAGGAAGCCATCACCAACGCCGTGGCTGTCACGGGCGATGACCAGGCCCTGATGGACGAAACGGACATGGATCCCCAGTACCAGGGTACGTTCTGGCACAACCTGCTGACGCCCGAGCTGTGGTGCTGCTGGTGGAACACCCTCTGCACGTGGGGATGCGGTGTCGTCATCTCGTTCAACTCGGCTCAGATTTACCGTGCTCTCGCAGAGGACAACTACGAGGCCAAGACGAACGCGCTGTACTCCGCCATCATCGGCGTTGGCAGCGCTCTCGGCCGCATGTCCATGGGTATCTTCGAAACCCAGCTCGTGAAGATGCACTCCTCTCGTCGCCCCGTGCTGACCTGCGTGTACCCCATTGCGTCTTCGACGACGGTGGTCGGTCTGATCTTCCTTGTGGCGCTTCCTCTGCGTTCCAAGGCCATTCTGGTGGGCTTTCTCTTCGATGCTTTTGGCAACGGTTTCAGCTGGGCCTGCACAGCTTTGGTGATGCGCACGCTGTATGCCAAGGACATCGGCAAGCATTACAACTTCATGTTCGTCGGCGTCTTCATTGCTGTCATTGCCCTGAACCGCTTTGCCTACGGTGAGCAGTACACGCGCGAGGCCAAGAAGCAGCGTGACGCAGCAGTCGCCGCCGGCACAAAGTCCATCTACCCGCGCTGCTCCGGTAAGATGTGCGTCCGTAACGCCCTGATTATCCTGATTTGTGTGAACTCCACTGCGATTGCTGCCAGCACGTTCCTGCACATTCGTTACCGCCGCTTTGTCATGAAGCACCGCCGCGAGCGCGAGGAAGCTGCCGCAACCCACTCCGTCGAGCCTACGGCCGATGTGGCGGGTGACTCCTCTTAATCAACCGTACCAAAACACCTTGTTGGGGCGTCTCATCAACGTCTCCACCTCCCACTTGTGGCAAACTGTCACTTAACTTTTTTCACGCCTTCTAATTTCTCTTTTTCCTCGTTTATTTCCCTCATTTTCTCACTCTTTTCAGATATTGTTCTTCCTTTTCCACTGCGCGCGCAAGTAGCGACACGACCCCGTGACATTGTTGTAATGAAACCGTTGCAGATGCTCAGCTCAACTGCATGCCGCGAACGCGCAACGCTCGTCTTTCACTTTCTCCGTTTTTTCCCCTCCCGCCGTATTGCGGTGTTTTAGTGTTCAGATTTTCTCTTTTTCAAAAGTTCTTTTCCTGTTGTATACCGTAGTCCCCCCTGAAGATTTGTTTGCCCGACTCGTAACGTGTCGTTTCTAACCACCGTTTTTCCCCTTCTGACAGTCTTTTTCCACTTTTTCCCCTTTTCTCCCTGTTCTTTTTTGTGTTTGTTCCTTCTTCCCGCCCCCTCCCCCTTCTTTTGTGTCTTTTCTATGTTTTCGGAGAAAACTACCTCTCTTGAACTGCTTGGTGGCCTCCGCCCGCCAAGAAATCACGTAGCTATGCTCATCTCTCCCTTTCCCATCCCTCTGCCATTGTCCCAGGCTTGGGTCGGGTAGGCGCTTGCAACGCTCGAGTCCCGCACACGTTGGGGCAGACGCAGACGGCGACGCCGATGCCGGGTGCGACTGTGCATCCGCATCGTATCACTGACCAGCGCATCACCATCTTGGATCCTTTCCGATCTCTTCACCTTCCCCTCCTTTGTTTCTCACCGGTTCTTTGCTCTCCCCCTTGTGCGTGCTCGCCTAATCCGAACGCTCTTTCAAAAGTGTCCCTTCATCCTTCGTGTTTTTCTTTCTCCACAGACCCAATTTTCAATGGACGCTTCCAAAGTCGGTCTTGAAACTAAGCTGAACCTGGCGGGTCGCAACCCGGAGGAGCAGCACAGCTTCGTGAACGGCCCCATCTACCGTGGCTCGACCACCCTCTACAAATCCATGGCAGAGGTGGAGGGCATGAGTAAGCGCTTCTTCTACGGCACGGCTGGCAACCCAACCATCGCCAACCTGGAAGAAGCGTGGACGTCGATGACTGGTGGCGCCGGTACTGTGATCCTCCCCTCTGGACTCGGTGCCGTGAACTTGGTCTTGATGACGGTGGCGAAGGCGGGAACCAACATTCTCATGGTTGACTCGGCTTACCTTCCAACGCGTGAGTTCTGCTCCAAGGTCCTGGAGAAGCTCGGGGTCGAGATCACCTTCTACGACCCGCTCATCACCGCTGACCAGCTCCGCGAATTCCTCAAGTCGAAGCCAAACACGACCACCCTGTTCCTTGAGTCGCCCGGGTCGCAGACATTTGAGATTCAGGATGTCCCCGCCCTCACTGCCGTTGCGCGCGAGTTCGACGTGGTGAGTGTCATCGACAACACCTGGGCCACGCCTCTCTTCTTCGACGCGCACGGAAAGGGGTGCGACATCTCCATCGAGGCCGGCACCAAGTACCTGAGCGGCCACTCCGACTTGCTTCTGGGGCTTGTGTCCGCGAACGAGAAGTGGTACCCGCAGCTGCGAGCCATGCACATCACCTTCAGCATGACCCCCGGCAACGAGGACTGCTTCCTTGCGCTGCGTGGTCTGCGCACCATGTTCATCCGCCTCAAGGAGGCTGAGCGCCGCGCTCTGGCAATGGCCAAGTTCCTCGAAGAGCAGCCGGCCGTGCTGAAGATCCTCCACCCAGCATTCCCGTCGTGTGGAGGCCACGAAATCTGGAAGCGCGATTTCACTGGCTCGTCGGGATTGTTTGCCATCATTCTGAAGCCGGAGTACACCAAGCAGGATGCGTATCGGATGCTCGATGGCATGAAGCTGTTCCAAATTGGCTTCTCATGGGGCGGATTTGAAAGCCTGATCATGTACTACGACTGCACGGCGTACCGCACCGCCACCAAGTTCAACCCTGGTGGTCAGCTGGTGCGGCTGCAGATTGGTCTGGAGGACATGGAGGACCTCAAGCAGGACCTCGTGGAGGGGCTCGCGCGCTTGGCAAACAAGTAAAAGTTCTCCCCCTTTCCTCATCGTCGGACGTGTGTACTGGAGCGTTTCCAGGCCGTACTGTCTGCACCGCCTAGGTGTAGACCCTAGTGGTGTAACTCCCTTCTTGGTTTCCGCCCTGTTGATACCGCGGATGCGCACCAAGACTGAACCTTTGTCTTTCTGGATGCGCCGTACGCAAGACTCCGTTTCTGTTTTTCTTCCCTTAGTTCATCCCCCATGACTGCATTTTCTTTCTTTTCTCCCCAATGTGAGGCGGGCAACTTTGGTGGATTCCTGCGCACCAGGATCACCCTTCTTCCCTACCGCCATGGTTCCACAGCAAGCCAGACTCTTTTCCCAACCATTGTTGACAGCGTTTTTGTTTTCTTTACCGTTCTTGTTCCACATCTTGTTTTCTATCTCATTCCTGTTTTTTTCCTTCTTTCCCTGGGTCCATCTACTAATGATCAACACATCACATCGTAAAGAAACGCGCCGTGTCAGGCGTTGCCCTCACAAGCGTTGTATGTGTGTGTGGCGACTATGCGCTTCGACTACAGCCCGACGCAAAACAGGTGCGCATGGCTTTCTCCCACTTTTGCGCGGACAGTTGCACGGGTTCGGCACTTCCCGGTCTTCATCTTGGTTCCTGTCTATCCTATTCGGTATGAATCTTTTCCCTCATCACTTCTTCTCTATGTTCGTCCGCCGCCCCCCCCTGCCTTATCTTTCACACATCTGCACCAAGCTTCTGAATCGGTGAGCGTAAACGTCACCGACACACACTTCACCCTTGCCTTTCGTTTCGTTTTCCCCTTGTTGTGCTTCTTCTTGGACCTGGTCCGAGTACACGCGCTGTGATGGAGTCACTACCTCGTCTTCTCAATGAAATCCAAGACCCCAACAAGATGAAGCGGTGCGCCGCGTTCAAGAACCTGAACAAGCTGGTCGGGTCGAGCGCGAGTGCAATTGGGGCGGACGACTGCTTTAATGTGATCCGTAGCTGCCTGCGGGCGTTCGAGGATAGCTCCGAAAGGTGTCGCGAGGAGGCGGTCATGATCACGACCCAACTGATCGAACAGAGGGATGCCAGCATCTTGGACTGGGTTCTGCCGTCGATTGTCACGCGTATTGGCGTCGAGCCGGTCGCGGAGGAGAGTGAGGAGATCCGGCTGCGCCTCCTCCAGCTCGCCGTCAAGTGCATGACGCTCTTTCCCAACGACATTGGACCTCGAAACTACATTGATTTTTTCCAGGTGCTCCTCGAAAACTGCTTTCGCGATGCCTTCCCTGACCTCAAGAAGGAGGCCTGCAAAGCCACGGCTCTTCTGTGTTCTATTGAGCCCCAGCAGGTCAAGGCGATCAGCGTGCCGCTTGCGAACGCCATCAAAGGGGCATGCCTTTTGCACAAGCACGGCGCAGTTCGGTGCGAGGCGGCTCGCACGCTGGCCATCTTGTTCCGGCACGGAGCATCTGAAGTGCTGGGCGAAGGCAAGGAAGAGCCAGAGAATCGCACGACGGCCTCGCAGCTGTACGTGCTTTGCAATGACCACAGTGAATCCGTTCGGCTGGCGGTGACGGACGTGCTCGCGTGCGCGCTGCTGGACGTGAAGGAGCGCCTGGAGCACCACAGCCGCTACATGCCGCATCTCCTTTTGCTCACGACGGATTCGTTCGATGCGGTGCGCAAGGAGGCCCTCGGCGTGCTGGAGAAGCTCGGCAAGCTGTACATGCTGGACAACGAGGACAACCGGACAAACCTGTCAAGTCGTCGCGTCACCATGAAAGACATTGAGTGGTACGCTGACGACGAGTACCCTGACATGACACTGACGTGCGCCAAGAAGGACGCGTACCCCATTTTGGCACAGCGGCCCACGCTTGGATCGCGTTACGTTGTCGCTGAGGCGACGCGCGGGTACCTGGGAAAGGTCCTGGCGGACATCACGGCGATTGACTGGGTGATCCCGTTCTCGACGAACAACCGGCGCGTCGTGGCTCTGCGCATTCTGTGGAACACAATCTTCCACTGCGAGAAGTCAGCGGTGCAGTTCACGGAGCGCATTCTCGGCACCATCTACAAGGCTCTGCGCGACGAGAGCGACGAGCTGAGGCAGGAGGCGGTGCTGTGCACTGAGATTCTCGGCAAGTTCTTGACGCCAGACCAGTACCTTCCCTTTTTGGTTGCCAAGCCGACCGCTGCCGCGAAGAACGAGGAGGAGGAAACCGTGCAGGTCGAGAAAACGCGCAACAAGACCGTCATCTTGGCGTCGGCTGAGGGGGGCGAGCCAGAGAAGAACCCAACGCTCTTCTCCACGGCTGCCGTGTCGACCAAGTGTTCCATTTTGACGACGCTGAGTTACTTGCTCGAGGGCTCGCAGGCGAGTCTCACGGCCAAGCACACCACACAGATCACCCAGGCCCTCACCGCGACCGAGCTGACTGAGTGCGACAACGAAGAGCTACTACTCGCGCTGCTTGGCACTCTGCGGACAGTCGCCACCATTCTCTCTCGCCGCGGGTTTATTTCATCCCCCGCCAGCCCGCTCCCGGCGGAGATCCGCGATGATCCGCGGCAGCGCACACTGGATTCCATCCTGTTCTACGCCCTCCTTCGCCTCCAGGCCGCCGACTTCCCGTCCGTGCGGGCTGCCGCTGGCAAGAGCATCCAGTCCCTCTCGGCGCTGGTGACAGGAACCCCTGACGGGATCTACTCCCTCCACGCCAGCCGCATCCTGACGCGGCACAGCGGGAGCATTCCAGTAGACGCCTTTGCCGATCTGCTTCTCCACGCCCACGCGACGTGCCCGCTTGGCGATCTGATCAAGGACATCTTTGTCTCCAAGCTGTCTGACGTCAACTTCACGGTGCGCGTGACGGATGAGCTCAAGTACTTCACGGTGCTGGAGCGGCTGTTGTGGAGCAAGACGCCCATGTTCTCACCCGAGGCGCTGGAGGAGCTCCTTCGCCTCGTCATCATCCCGCTTGGGTCGTTTCAGCCAGGCAATGCCGCACACCTCTTCAGGAAGGTCGCCATCAACTGTCTGTGCGCGGTCTGTGACCCGTTTTACCGCGTGACGCTGGAGGAGACGCTATCGGACAACAACGGGGCGCTGGCGACCAAACTCGTGACGCTCTGGTGCTCCGCGTCCGACAGCGATGACGGCGAGATGCGTTTGGTGTGCATGACCGCCCTCGCGGACGTGTGCCACCTCTACATGACGAACGGCTCCGCGAACGAGATTATGCAGTCCGTCATCCTTCGCTTTGATGACTCCAGCGACACCATCCGCTACCACACCGCCGCCGGACTGCTCACCGTGCTCAAAGGCCTGGACAACGAGGAGGTCACATCGGGGCCGATTCTGAAGCAGGAGATCAATCAGCAGATGGTACCCCTCGCGAAGAAGGTGCTCATCTACATGGATGACCAGACCGAAACAACTGGGCTTCGCCCCGTCCTGGTGGAGGTCCTGAAGGCTCTGGGAGACGTTTCCCCACACGTTGTTCTTGACCTCACACGCAGCGCCGTGACCAAGCACCAGAATCCCACCTACTGCCAGTCCGTCCTCACGTACCTTGAATCTCGTCACTCTCAGCCTAGCTAAGCAACCACACACACACAAGCCTGATTTGCAGGCTCTCGCGAGAACTGGATGACAGAAAAAACAGCATGCACACACACACGATGTATTCTCACAGTTTTTTTTTTTGCGTGCTCGCTTTTCGGGATCGTCAATTCTCGCCGCTAACGGTGCCAGTGAGTCGCCACAGTTGTTGACCACACTAAAAAGAGGAAAAGCGAAGACGAACGAATCTTTGAAGACTTTCCTCCTCTGGCGGTGTGTGTTATTACTTCCCTCCTCTTTTTGTTTCCTTTGCACTTCGTGATGATACTCTCAACTGAGAATAGGGAAGTCGGTCAGTAAACAAAAAGAAAAGTGTCTCCACTACAGCTTGCTTGACATAAACGGATATCCAAGGTTCAGACGGAGACCTTTGTTCGCAAAAAAAAAAAGCAAGGAGAAAGTGTGCGTGGACGTGCGACAGTAGAGGACTGTCAGACTTTGTTCCACGCTGCTGGTCACTGCACGGCACAGGCGATGTGTGCCATGGTACAGGTTTGTTCTGCGATAACACGTGCCCCAGCTTCTTCCGCTCGTCGTCTTGTTCTCTTTTTATCATTCGCTTTCCCTCTCATTCCCGCCCCTTCCGTTTTCACCCCCCATCTCCCTCACACACATACACTATCCAAGTCGTTTTCGCGTCAAGTTTCTTTGCCTTTTCAACCCGTGTCAACCATGTTCAGCCGTACCTTCCTGTCGGCGGCTCGCAAGATCCCCTTCTACCCCGTGAACCCCAAGAACCCTATTGTGTTCTTCGACCTCAACATCGGTAGCCAGCCCGCCGGTCGCGTGGAGATGGAGCTCTTCAAGGATGCTGTCCCCAAGACCGCCGAGAACTTCCGCTGCCTGTGCACGGGCGAGAAGGGCGTCGGCCGCTCTGGCAAGCCCCTCCACTACAAGGGCAGCAAGTTCCACCGCGTGATCCCGCAGTTTATGTGCCAGGGTGGCGACTTCACGGCCGGAAACGGCACCGGCGGCGAGTCCATCTACGGCCACAAGTTCCCCGATGAGACGTTCGCAGGGCGCGCGGGCAAGCACTTCGGCCCCGGCACCCTCTCCATGGCCAACGCTGGCCCCAACACCAACGGCTCCCAGTTCTTCATCTGCACCTCTGCGACAGAGTGGCTTGACGGCAAGCACGTCGTCTTCGGCCAGGTGACCAAGGGGTACGATGTGATCGAGAAGGTGGAGTCCCAGGGCAGCCGCAGCGGCGCCACCCGCCAGCCCATCACCGTCGCTGACTGCGGTGAGCTCAAGGTGGAGTAAAGATCCGACAAGTCAAGGGAACGCTGTCAAAAGAAGAAGAAGAATGGGACACCCGTCTTAGCGCAAGTAAAGGAAGTGAGCGTACTTTTGCGCATGCCATACCAAACAGAGCGAAGCTGAGAGCGGGTGGCATTCTCTTTCACATATCTACCTCCTCGCTTTTCACTGCGTCGTCCGCAAATCGACACACGTGATTGCGACAAGGGAAAAACCCCACTAACGGAAGCAGGAACAGCAATTCGGAAAATAAAAAAAAACACACGTTCCCAGATAACATATGATTGTTTTATTTTGTTTTGACCAAGTCGTAGGACTGCGTCTGCCACTGACAAAATAAAGCGAACTTAACTGACATCGGCAGGTTCTCGAGGCGTGATGCACTGATGTGGTGACGCACTCGTACTATCTGTGACAACAAGACCAGATCGATCACAAAGAAAACACGGCACGGCGTCAAATGTTTGAGACGAACAAATCCAGATATAGGTTCACACAAACACATACAGACAGAACCGAAGAAGAGCACAGCTGAGTTTCAGGTTTCCTTCTCCCACTCCAACTGCTTCCGTGTCTCCTTTTCCGTTCATCGCCGCAAACGCAGTTGCGTACACACACACACACACACGCGCGCACGCAGGGACATACTCATCCATCACTCTCTCTTCCCGTCTTATCCTCTCTATTTGGTTTACTTCCCTCTCTCTTTTTTTTTTCTATTGCACATCACCAGCGGCGGTCACTACGTTGACAAAGACAGAAACCACGACAGGCGTACAAATTATGCAGTCTGTGGCCGATGATGACATGGCCAAGGCAGTTGAGTGCGAACTCGCCTTTGAGGCTGTTGCAGAGGGCAAGGAGCTGCTCGTAGAGCTTGACCGTCGCCAAAACCAGTACCGAGAGGCGCGTCGCAAACTTATAAACAACCCACCGCGCGAGGAGAATGTGTGGCTGCTCAGCAGCGGCTCCACGTTTGTCTCGTGCGAGCTTGACCACGAAGACACCCTGCGGTACTTGGACTGGAAAATGCGGAAGGGTGAAGGTGAAATCGAAGCCGCGCGCGAGGAGCTCAAGGTGAAGGTGGCCCTCCTCGCGGAGAAGGAGGGCCCTGACAGCGCTCTGGCCCACCTCTATAAGGGGTTTGATCTGAAAAGCTCCAACTCTTCTCGGGAGGAGTGAGAAGAAAGGCATGGAGTGTCGACTCACCCACTTCTTTTGCGATGTGGTGCTCAGATGGTGGCACACACACACACACACACACAAGCATGGAAACTTCTTGCTTTTTCCTTTTCTTGATACACTAAAAATCATCCCCTTTTCCCTTTCTTCGACCCAAACACTGACCTCAGTCAACTACTCTCGAAACACCAACACATATCACCTTGAAAACCTGCCTGAATGCTCCAACCCCATCGAGGTGTGTGTGTGAAGGGCAAATTTTGAGCTCCAAAACCGCTTTGTGTCTGTTACACTCCCTACTCCACTGCCACTTCACTTTCTGACTCTTTGCTTCCCAACCTCAATCCTGTTATCCTTTTCGCACCATTCGCGTGGTTGTTTCCATTTCCTTTTCTCTCTGCTTAGTTTCACCACGTTGTTCTGGTTTCTGCCAGTTTCACTTCATAGACAGAAAAAGAAAAGTGGCTCGGAATGCAGCCGTTTTTCGTGGAGCACTCCGCCACGCTTGTGAGTGCTGTGCAGTATCTAAGCTCATTCGATGATACTGTTAAATTTGTGTTCAAGCGGACCGAAAAGGAAACGGCGCTTTCGTTGACAACGCGGAGCGTACCTCCGTTCTCGTTCACAAAAATAGACTTTAGCCGTTCAGCGGCGTCGGATTCCTCAGCACTATCATCAGAACCGCCACACCAGCTCGCGCGGCACGAGGATGTCACGCTCGCATGGGCTGTGGACGCACTTATCTTTCAGCGCGTTGTGCAGTGCTTTGATCTCAAGGAACCCGTGTCTCTTGAGCTTGTCGATGGTGGAACGTCGTTGCTTCTGTGCCAGGTGCGCAGCTCAGACGGATGCACGCGTGCTTTTTGCGTGAATGTTCTCCTTGATCTTGGCCCCAACCTTATCGTTTCGTCAGAGGGCGGCCTGCTTGCACGCATTTCAGACCTCAGAGGATTCATTCAGATGACCTCCTACGCCTCCTTGTCTGAGGACGACCACTGCGCGGTGCGGCTCGACTACAAAAATCTCGGTGGGTGCGTGCTCGAATTCCAGACCACTGTCGCCCGCTCAACCATGCAAGTGGGGAGCGCCTACCACGGAGACGAGTCGCGTGATCTGAAGGGATCAGCCCGTTGCACGGACCTCGCGGCCTTCGGCAAGTTCTGCGGAACGCAGCTTCGTAGTGATCCCTCGGCTTCGCTTAGCATTGGGTTTGACATGCAAGGACTCGTGTTTTTCGATCTCGCGTGGGTGTCCAGCCTCGGTTCTCAGAGTGCTCGCATCTACTTCTGCACGTGAGTGCGTGCGTCCGTGCAACAATACGACGGAAAGAGAAGGCGATCGCCTCGACGCATGCGTCGTGGAAAACGAATACACAGTGAAACAATCACACCGTGTTTCGCAGTCTTTCAGCCTTTTTTTCTTATTTGCTTTCGCTCTGCGAACTGTTGTGAGACGTTGCCGTTGCAACGAATATCCCCACAATACAAAACAAAAGCACAAATCAGTAAATGTACGTGTCGCTGGTAAACTAGCTCAATGCACCCACAAGTGCACCCACACACATCTCCTCTTCTGCACAGGTGCTTCTTTGTTGACGAACAGGAGCGTGGACACTGCCAGAGTGTTCATGTGCCTCATCACATGTTCCCCTCCCCCTGACCGTCGTTTTTGCTTCTGCTGCGCTGTGACGGTTGCTCCATCCCTGACACGACATCTTCCACTTCCTTTCTTTCACTCTCTGTCTCACTCCTCCACTTAGTTACTGGGTGGTTGATTAACAGCGGTCATAAAACGCGAGGACGACGAATAATAGCACAAACACACACACGCACACACACAGGCGCACCGTTGTCGTCGCCAATGGATCCTATAGAGGTGCAGCTTGGAGAGTCTCTCGGCGTGCTCGTGGAGCACTCTGCTGAGCTCTCCCCACCGAAACTGCTTGCGTTTCTTGAGAAGACCTTCGGGACGACAAGCTACGCCTCCACGTTCATCCTTTCAAATGACAACTTGGCCACCATTGTCTTCTTCTCCGAGGCGACGAACACGACCACGTGCTATCTCACCCTCAATCAGCTCACACACGGGGCTGAGAAGCCAAAAGGTCTGGAAGCTGTCGCGTGGGTCAGTGAGAGCGCGGCTGCGGCCTTCGACAAGAAGCCGTACGTGAGGTCCCGCTGGGCACGAAGCACAGTGATTGACGCGTTGTCGACCAGTGGCTACATCACCATCTTCTGGAAGCGTGCGGACGCGACAACCCGCGCTGACCTTCGGGCAATGGCGACGGCATCGACCCACCTCGCGGACAGTTTCGTCGATGAAAAGGAGGGCGGACGGCTCTTTTTGCGCTTCCGCAGCGAAAGCGAGGCGGACGACTACCGGCGTCACGCCGCCGCCAAGTACGCGGCACTCAGCCGCGACATCTCGTACGGCTCTGCGGAGGAATTTCGTTTGGCGGCTACCTCTGCCGGCCACACCTCAGTATGAGCCGTCGGCATTCGTAGTGGTGTGAGGTTGCCGAAGTTGGGATGAACATGATCAAGACGCATACACACAGATCACTTTATACTTGCGGAAGCAGAAATGCACACACGACCATAAATGGGCCTCGCTACGACTTTTCATCAAGAACAGGCAACGCAGATATGGGTTTCCCTAGAAGATGGCTTGCCAACAGCTCGTGATCTCCTCTTCTAACTCTCCCTCACCGTCCCACCCACGCACAAATAAATACAGTGAACCCATCTTCCGTTTTCCTCCTTTGCCTTCCCCCTTTCCTCTCTTCTCTCTCTTTTTTTTTTTTTTGCACGTGCTTATGTGTACGTGTGCTCTATGTGTGTGTCTTCATGAACATGGGTGATACCAGGAAATCTGGTGCTGTTTGTGCTCTTGTCGCCTTTACAACACCTTTCCGCTGACGCAGCGACTTTGGGAGTGATCCCCTCCCACAAAAAAGAGACCAATTTAGACAAAACCCTCTCTCGGGAAACCAGGGGACCATGGGGACGCATCGCATCGCCATCGTCTCGGACTTCTTCTTCCCCGGCTTTGGCGGTGTCGAGGTGCACATTTACAATCTCGCACAATGCCTGATGCGGCGCGGCCACAAGGTGATCATCGTGACGCGGGCGTACGGTGACCGTGTCGGGGTGCGGTACTACACAAACGGCATGAAGGTGTACTACCTGCCCATGCTCGCGGCGAAGCTTCCGCCGGGATCGGTGACACTACCGACGTGGCTGACGACGTTCCCACTGCTGCGCACCGTGTTTATTCGTGAAAAGATCACCGTTGTGCACGGCCATCAGACCACATCGAACTTGTGCCACGAGGCCATGTTCCACGCCGGGACCATGGGAATCAAGACCTGCTTCACGGACCACTCTCTCTTCGGCTTCGCAGACGCCAGCTCGATCCACATCAACAAAATCCTCGAGTGGAGCCTGCGAACGGTGGATCAGGTCATCTGCGTGAGCAACACATCGCGCGAGAACACGGTGCTGCGGGCGAAGATTCGCCCTGAGCGCGCGAGTGTGATCCCGAACGCGACGGACACGGCGGCCTTCACCCCACCGGAGGACATGAAGTACAAGTCGTGGTCGTCCAAAATTGATCAGGAAGGACTGACGATCGTCGTCATCACGCGCCTTGTGTATCGCAAGGGCTCTGACCTGTTCGTGGATGTGATTCCTGAGATTTGTAAACGCCATCCAGACATCAAGTGGATTATCGGCGGTGACGGTCCGCGACGCACACAGCTGGAGCAGATGATCGAGAGGCACGACCTGATGGATCGCGTGAAGCTCCTCGGCGCGCTGAAGCACAACGAGGTGCGCAGCGTCCTCAACCAAGGGCAAATCTTTCTCAACTGCAGTCTCACCGAAGCCTTCTGCATCGCGCTGATTGAGGCGGCCTCGTGTGGCCTGCTGGGTGTGTCGACGCGTGTGGGTGGCGTGCCTGAGGTTCTCCCGCCGCACATGCTGCTACTCGCTGAGCCGGACCCGCATTCGATCGTGACGGCCCTGGAGGAGGCCATTGTGCGCGTGCCGTTTCTCTCGCCGTGGGACCTGCACGAGAACTGCCGCGGCTACTACAGCTGGGACTGGGTGGCGGAGCGAACGGAGCGCGTCTATGACCGCATCATGGAGTCGCGCTGCATTTCCTTGTTTGAACGGCTGATGCTGTTCGCCTCCACGGGCCCACTGTTTGGCGTGGTGTGCTGGCTGCTGTGCGCGAGTGACTGGCTGGTGCTGAAAATCTGTGAATTCTTGTATCCTGAGAAGTACATCGACACGGCTCCTGACTTTCCGATGGAACTGTATGCCAAGAATCGCGAGAAACTCAGCAAAGTCTAGCGAAGCGAACACTCGACTCCGGCTCGCAAGACACAACCTCTGCCCCTCTCTCTTTCACGGACAGACAGGCACACACACACACACACACAGTTCGTCACGCACCCGCTTCACACGACTCCATTTTTTTTTTGCTCACTCCTCTCGAACAAAGCGAAGACTTGCCGAATGAATGAAAAATTGCCAACAACCACATCAAAGAAGAAGAAATGCACACAAATCAAAGAGTGAATCGTTTCGCTCTGTATCTGGTGCTGCATCATCACCTACACGAGACGCTTTGATAGTGATAGTGACAGTGATGATGAGCCAGCAGGGTGGTATGAAGACCACTGATATCGTCATCGCGAGGAATGAATTCTCAAAGCACACCAGTGCGACAAACCGGAAGCAAGCAGAACCCACGTGCCAGCGTGCTCGTGCACTCACGATGTGTCTGTATCAGCACTCTTTCGCGGTTCCAATTCTCTTGCTCTGTTACATCATCTTTTCCCCTACTTCTTCTCGCCCATCTTGCTGGATTTCTCCTCTCGCTTCCGTTGGTGCTACTGAACCGACAGCTCTTCTCCTTCTCACGTTGGAAAGACCCTCCATTCGCTACACCATCTTGTGTTCGCATTATCCGGCTCCCTTTTGCTACAAACCAACAGGAGTCCATTTCTGTACAAAGCGTAAGCTTTCCGTCATTTCCTAACACATCACTTTCCTCTGCGTCTGGGTTCTTCTCACGTATTTGTTGCTGTTATTGTTAACTCACACAGAAACGCGTTTCACTCCAATTCTCCAATTTATTTGTCGTCACTTTGTTCTCCCTCTTTTTCTTTCTTGAGGTAACCAATCTTTGTTTTCTTTTTCCATTTCCCCACACTGCGCATCACAATGACCGACAAGAAGTCCAAGCAGCCGTGGAATCCACTCAACTACCCCGCGGATTACTGCCCCAAGGTCATCCTCAAGGCCAAGAATGGCGCGTTCCACTTCATGGAGACTGAGCCGAGCCCAGACAAGAGCTACCTGTGGTACATGTCGGAGGCAAAGCTTGTGCCCATCGCGGACCTGGAGAAGGAGATGCTGGTACCTGGCCGCCGCTGGTTCGCGACTGACAAGCCTGGCTTCGCGCTGCAGCAGAAGACCGGCGCAAGCACGACCGAGGGCACGCCGTACGTGTGCCTGCGCAACATCCACGATGCGAGCATGTACTTCTTCGGCAAGCGCCACGTCGAGCCGCCGGTGGAGAAGACGGTGCTGATGCTCACTGTCGCCGAGCTCTTCCTCAAGAGCGAGCTGCACCAGAAGCGCTTGGTTCGCATTCTCATCGAGCACGTGCGCCGCGTTCTCGGCAACCCGCAGGTCTACCGCTACGGCAACACGATGATCGAGGTCCGCAAGACGCCAGCGACGCCAGAGCAGCTCAAGGTCCTCGCACTTGTGCCTGGCATTGCGAAGATCTACAGCGGCAAGGAGGGCCCACGCGAGGGTGACCTGCGCGGTCCGCTGCTGATGGACGGCGCTGGTGGTGTGCCGATCCTGCCGGAGAATCGCGCGCTGTCTCTCATCAGCGGCGGCATCGACAGCCCTGTCGCCGCCTACCGCATGATGACGCGTGGCTGCACCGTGAGTGGCATCCACTTCCTCAACAGCACCAACGACACCGCTGCGGTCATGTCCAAGAACCGCCAGATCGGTGAGCGCCTGTCGCAGATCCAGGGCCGCTTCGACATGTACTACGTCGACATTAGCAAGCTCCAGACGCAGATTGTGGCCAACGTCCAGAACAGCAATCGCACGCTCATCTACAAGTGGTTCATGCTCGCTCTCGCCGCGGGCTTCGACGACTCCAAGTTCATTGTGGTCGGCGACTCGGCCGGGCAGGTGGCGTCGCAGACGGTTGCGAACATCAGCACCCTCTACCCCACAATCAACAAGGCCGTCATCGCCCCGCTCGTGGGCTTGGAGAAGAATACGATCATTGACCAGGCGCGCAAGATCAATACCTTCACCTTGTCCATCCAGGAGGGTGCGGACTGCTGTCAGTACATGATGTGCAAGACGGGTGCCAACCTGTGCATGGGGCACCGCACCCTCGCTGCCTGCGTGCGCCGCGTGAAGCTGGCCGAGCTGCCCGTGCACAAGGAGATCTACCGCCAGGGCGAGCTCTTTGAGACAAGCGAGTTCTCCTACTTCCCCAGCGCGGAGCTGCGCGGTGCGAGCGGCTCCATCCCCGTCGGAGCGGCGGGGCGCGGCGGCGGTGCCAACGCGGCAGCGGCCAACGGCGGCGACGGCGGCGAAGAACGCGCGCCACAGGGCCGCCAGGGCGATGAGGAGGTCGTGTACTTCGACGCCGCGGCGGGCACACTGATGCCGGAGACGGTGAAGCTGGCGATGCTGCACGCACCGGAAGGCAACCCGAACAGCATGCACGCGAGTGGCCGCGAGGCCCGCATGGCAATCGAGAAGGTGCGTGCGCAGGTCGCACAGGCCATCGGCGTCCCGGCCACGGACATCATCTTCACGAGCGGCGGGACGGAGTCAAACAACATCGCCCTGCACGGCTACAAGGTTGTGCGCGACGACTGGTCGCACGCCTCCACAAGCCAGGCCCCTGACGTCTCGGACGGCGCACAGACCGTGCGCGTCGTGGATCTCGTGAACCACGAGACGGGCAGCGTCACCCGCGAGCTTCACCGTCCTCCTGGCGGGCGTCTCCACGTCGACGCCAGCCAGGGCCTCACCAAGGTGGACTTCAAGACGCTGGATCTGAGCCAGGTGGACTCGATCACGGTCACGGCCCACAAGATCAACGGTCCCGTGGGCTGCGCGGCGCTTTACCTCCGCAACCTCGAGTGCCACCGCATGTACGCGGGCGGCTCACAGGAGAAGGGCGTTCGTCCTGGCACGGAGAACGTGACCGGCATCGTCGGCTTCGGCGCGGCGTTGCGTCTCGACCGCAGCAGCAGCGCGCACCGCGACATCGAGGCTTACATGGTGGAGGAGCTCAAGGCGATGGGCTGCGACATCAATCGCCGCGGCGAGACGAGCGGCTACATTGTGCACGCCACCCTGCCCGAGGGCTACAACAACACGGAGGTGGTGTCGATGCTGTCGAGCAAGTACAACGTCGAGATCGGCACTGGCTCCGCGTGCAAGACGGGGCAGGTGAACACGACCGTCTACGACACGCTTGGCAAGACACCCGAGCCCACCCGCTCCGTCCGCCTGAGCTGGGACTCCTTCAACACCGTGAACGATGCTGAGCGTGTCGTGGAGGCACTGCAGAAAACTCTCGCTCAGCTGAAGAAAGGTAACTAACAGAATAACCAATCAACTAATAACACTGTAAAGGAGTATTTCTTCTCCAAAAATAACAGAAAGCGCCGTCTAACTTCAAAGATAACCACATCATCGCTGGACTTGTTTGTTTGTTTGTTTGCTTCTTGTCCCCTCATTTTTTCTTCTCGCTTGGTAGTGTTCCGTGTTTGTTTCACCTCAACACATTGTTATGAGTATCAAATCATGCGCAGTGTGGCACTGATCCCGTTGTGCTCACACGTTCCAAGGATGCCATTATCAGACGGTCGGTGTCTCTCTCTCTCTCTAGTGTTCTCTGAACAGTGACGCACACGCACCCGTACTCAACGTTGGCCTTCTCGCACGGCTGTCGACGTGCCTGTTGACGGCGTTACTCGCATTTCCAGATTCTCGTCTGTATACCTTTCACAAGCCCCTATCACTCTATTTCCTCTTTCCTCACTTTCATGAACTTATTACTTCACTTTTGGTTTTCTCTTTCCCAATTTCTTGCCAAAACACTCCACTCACCGTAAAAACAACAACAACAACAACAACAACAAGTTCGTGTAGTCTGATCTGTGTGCTTTGATCTCTGCGTTGAAATGCGGAATATTTCGTTTCGTGCCGTGGACAAGCTGTGCGCACAGCTGGTCGCCACAAAGAGAAATGCGGCACTGGTGGACAAGGAGGTTGGCGCTGGTGTGCGCCAGCGGGTACTGGACAAGGACACGCTCGGACTGGTGGTGCAGCGTCTGGCGACCACACACGGCGACTGGCAGCTCGCGCTCCTCGTGCTGCAGAGCAAGCAGCTCGATCAACACGGCGTCCGGCGTGACGATACCCTCTGGCGGATTGTCGACCAGTCCCTGCCGTCCGACCCGGCCAGCAAATGCGCCGCGCACAAGGTGCTTGCTGGGCTGTTCCAGCGGAGCACGTCGACCACACGCAAGTAGTGCAGGCGGATGGCGTCATGTGTACGGACTCTGAGTGAAGTCATTTCCACTGGCCTGTGGTTCTGATATTCTATGGCTGTTGCTTGCTCTCACTGCTGTTGCTGCCATTTGCGACTCTCGGAAAACAACAACCCGGGAAGTCTCTCATCTTCACACTATACCCAACAAACGTAAACAACAACACCAACACCAACAATAACGCTGCGCTGCGCGCGAGCCGAAGAGGCCTTAGCATTCAGTGGCACATCAGTTGCACACTACCACTTTTGATTTGACTTCTTCCATTCACTCACTCACACTCACCTCATCCTCCTTGCCTTGCACTTTTCTTGGATACTCAGCTTTTCACTTTTTCGTTTTTTTTTTTGGTTTTCGTGCTCTGTCTCCTTTCTCCCCCGTTTGCTTTTGTTTGGTCGCTTCGCAAGGGGTGTACAGTACACACACACACACACACACACGAAACACGAACTCACTGCCATGTCACGCAACACGTACAACTGGCCTGGAGTGGCGCGCAAGCCACTTCCAGACGGCTACCTCCATCAGGATCTGCTGTTCCAGGTGCTTGACTGCTGCCAGACCAAAGGCTACGCGCACGACAGCATGTCGCGGGTGCGGCATAGCGAGGTGCCCATTATCCGCCTCTACGGCGTCACCCGCGAGGGCCACAGCGTGCTGACGCACATCTACAACTACGAGCCGTACCTCTGGATCGAGGCGCCGCCAAACTGGCTGCCCGTCCACACGCAGGCCTTTATGAAGCAGCTGAACAACGAGCTGAGCGGCCAGACACGTGTGGAGGACACCGTCGTGCGCGTCGAGTGCCACCAACGCCGCAGCCTGATGCACTACAAGGGCGGTGGTCTCTCGCCACACCTCAAGATCGTCGTGCAGCTGCCACAGCACATTCCGAAACTGCGCAGCCTGCTGACGGACCGCGGCGTGGTGTGCAACGGAGCCTGGGACGGCGTGCGCGTGTTCCAAACATACGAAAGCAACATCATCTTCCCAATGCGCTTCCTCATCGACAACGACATGGGTGGCTGTAACTGGGCGACGATTCCGTACGGCAAGTTCGTGTCCTACTCCCAGCACGCCCGCACCTCCACCTGCCAGATTGAGATTGCCTGCTCCTTCGAAGACGTCCACAACCACGAGGCCGTCGGCGACTACCTCGCCATCGCCCCGTTCCGCATCCTCTCCATGGATATCGAGTGCCAGGGTCGCAAGGGCCTCTTCCCGGAGCCGGAGCACGACCCCGTCATTCAAATTGCCAACCACTGCGCCGCGTACGGGCATGAGTCGGAGCCACTCGCCAAGACAATCTTCACGCTCAAGAGCTGCGCGCCCATCGCCGGCGCCAACGTCTACTCGTACGAGACCGAGGAGGAGATGCTGCTGGCGTGGGCGAGCTTTCTCAAAGCGATCGACCCCGACATCATCACCGGCTACAACATTTGCAACTTCGACTTTCCCTACTTGCTCAATCGCGCCACCGCACTCAAGGTCAACGACGCCTTCCACTACTGGGGCCGCCAGATCCACGAGCGCACCGTCGCCAAGGACAAGAAGTTCCAGTCGAAGCAAATGGGCAACCGCGAGTACACGGAGGTGAGCATGGAGGGGCGGGTCGTGATGGACGCGATGGTGGTCATCCAGCGCGACTACAAGCTGCGCTCCTACTCACTCAACTCCGTCTCGCAGACCTTCCTGGGCGAACAGAAGGAGGACGTGCACCACTCCATCATCTCCGACCTGCAGCAAGGCGACGACGAGACCCGCCGGCGTCTCGCGGTGTACTGCCTCAAGGACGCCTACCTCCCTGCGAAGCTGCTCGACCGGCTGATGTGCATCGTGAACAACGTGGAGATGGCGCGCGTGACGGGCGTGCCGCTTGGCTGGCTGCTGGAGCGCGGCCAGCAAATCAAGGTCTTCTCGATGCTGCTGCGCAAGGCGCAAAAGAAAGACCTCGTCGTGCCCACGGTGGAGTACTCCGGCAACAACGCCCGCGGCTACGAGGGTGCGACCGTGATTGACCCCATCAAAGGCTTCTACAACTGCCCCGTCACCACGCTCGACTTTGCCTCGCTGTATCCGTCCATCATGATCGCCCACAACCTCTGCTACTCGACCCTGCTGCGTCCCGGTGATGTGGGCAAGTACCCAGAGGAGATGCTCGACCGCACCCCGTGCGGCGATGTGTTCGTGAAGAAGGAGTACTTCCCGGGTGTACTGCCAGAGGTCTTGCAGGACCTGCTCGCTGCGCGTAAGCATGCGCGGTCGATGATGAAGGATGTGCCAATGCACTCGCTCGAGTACAAGGTCCTCAACGGTCGCCAGCTCGCTCTCAAGGTGAGCGCCAACTCCGTGTACGGCTTCACAGGCGCGCAGGTGGGCAAGCTGCCGTGCCTGGAAATCAGTGCGTCGACGACTGCCTTTGGCCGGCAGATGATTGACCAAACCAAGAACCTGGTGGAGGAGCTCTACCCGGGCAGCAAGGTGCTCTACGGCGATACGGACTCCGTCATGATCAAGTGCATCACCGACGAGAACGCGTCGGACAAGGTGCGCCTGCAGACGGCGATGGACTTTGGCAAGGAGGCCGCCGACCGTGTGTCGAGCTACTTTTTGAAGCCCATCAAGCTCGAGTTCGAGAAGGTGTACTTCCCATACTCGCTCATGAACAAGAAGCGCTACGCGGGCTTGCTGTGGACCAACACAGACAAGTTCGACAAGCTCGACGCCAAGGGCCTTGAGACGGTGCGCCGTGACAACTGCCCGTTGGTGGCGCGCATGGTCTCTGGCGTGCTGAACCGCCTGCTCATTCACCGCTCCGTCGAGAGCGCGGTGGAGTTCGTGAAGGGCACCATCAGCGACCTGCTGCAGAATCGGCTGGATATTTCGAACCTGGTCATCACAAAGGCCTTCTCCAAGGCCGAGGACGAGTACGCGGGGGCGCAGGCGCACATCGCCCTCGTCGAACGCATGCGGCAGCGCGACCCCGCGTCGGCTCCGACGATTGGCGACCGCGTCGCGTACGTGATCATCAAAGCGGCCAAGGGTGCCAAGGCGTACGAGCGCAGTGAGGACCCCATCTACGTCCTCGAGAACAACATCCCGATCGACACGCAGTACTACCTCGAGCATCAGCTGACGCCGCCCATCATGCGCATCTTTGAAGGTGTCCTCGACGATCCGAGCGAGCTCGTGAAGGGCGACCACACGCGCCACATTGTCATCTCCGCACCGAGCAAGAACGCGGGTGGGCTCATGAAGTTCGTCAAGGTGCAGCTTCAGTGCATTTCCTGCCGCGGCGCCATCTCTGAAGGCGCGCTGTGCAAGAACTGCGAGTCCAAGGGGCCCGAGGTCTACGGCCGCATCCTCGCCAAGCGCAACCACTACGAGGCGATCTACGCGCAGGTGTGGACGCAGTGCCAGCGCTGCCAGGGCTCGCTCAACCAGGAGGTCATCTGCTCCAGCCGCGACTGCCCCGTCTTCTACATGCGTAAGAAGGTGCAGAAGGATGTTCGCGAGCAGCAGAAACTCCTGGATCGCTTTGGCGTGGTGGACGAGTGGTAGCAACACATACACACACACGGAAATATATATATACACACAGTACCATAGAACAAGAGGCTGCAAACGAATCGACCCCCCCCCTCCCCCCCTCACACACAAACCCATGAAAGGCTAGATCGACGTCCTTCATGCGGCATAGAACCCACAGTCATAAACCAGCACACCACACCACAGTGATGAACCTCTTGTTCATTTGATGTGTGCACTCACCTCTCTAGGCGCACGCTTGTTTACTTTTCACATCTCTTTTCAAAAAATAGTGTGGTGTCTCCACACAGGCACGCGCGTGTTGTTGTTATTGCGAGCGACATAGATTCTTTTTCCTTTCCTCTATTCCGCTTCTCTTGCGCATTTTTGATCTGACTTTCATGTTGTTTTCTTGTTTGTTTGTTTGTTGTCGCACGTTCTCAGGCCTTTTTTTCACGAAGGGAACAAAAGAAAAGTATGCTAACATCCTGATGTATTGTTCACGTGCGTGTGCGTGGAAAGGACACCGTTTCACACGGGACAATTGGGAGTTTGTTGTTTGCCGGAAAACCAGCGTGCTCCGCTATCGCGCTTCCTCCTCCGCTCTGTCTTGCATTCACCCCTGCCGCTAACACCGTCAGCTAGTGTGCGCGTGAGAAGAGGACATCACGATGAAGGCGTTTGGAAATCACGCATCACATCACCGTTCTCACAAACCTATCTCCATCTCTGTCACTCTTTCTATCTCTTTACTTTCTGAACTCGGCACGTGACACGTGAATGAACCAGTGAAACCACAGATCACTGCAGCTGCACCGATAGACGGACAAGGAAGCACACGATCGACCCACCGAACATATCCATTCATAGAATAAAGCACACTCGACATCAGTGCATTGAACACTTTTTCCTTCAGTCATTCACAGAAGAGACAAAGAGCTCGCACACCCGGCACAATGACACGCGCCACGCGCCAGCGGCAGGATCTGCGCCGCACACCCGCGTTTGAGCGGCAGATGAACGACATGGCCGCTGACGATCTGTACGAGCAAATCCTCCTCGGTGCCATCCGCAGCGGCGCCGACCCCAACGCCAAGGCCGTCGTTGAGGTGTACGAGGGCTACGTCGAGCCCACCTTCGACCCCAAGAAGGGCCGCGAGGTCGCGCACCAGCACAAGGAGACGATCCGCGACATCTACCGCGAGCGTGAGGACATCATCACCACGCTGCGGTCTTCTGATGAGCACCGGCGCCTGCCTGCGTTCGATCGCCTGCTGCGCGAGACCGAGTACTACACGGGCATGCGCGAGTGGAAGGGACTCGAGGACGGCAAATCTTCTGGCCAACGTGGCGGTGCCGGCAAACGCAGCCGCCTCTTCCGCCGCGACGCAGAAGAAGAGGAGGACTCGACTGGATTCGACTTGCTGCACCTGACGGAGACGCCAAACTACATCCGCGGCAAGCTGCGTGCGTATCAGCTGGAGGGCGTGAACTGGCTGCTGAGCCTCTTCGCGCGCGGTGTGAACGGCATCTTGGCTGACGAGATGGGCCTCGGCAAGACGTTCCAGACGATCGCGACGATCGCCTACCTCAAGTTCTCCATTGGCATGCCCGGGCCGCATCTGGTGGTGTGCCCCAAGTCCGTGATGGGCAACTGGTACCGTGAGTTCAAGCACTGGTGCCCGGCCCTCTCCGTCTACAAGTTCCACGCGTCCAGCGACATTCGCCCGAGCATCATCAAGTCGCACCTGCAGCCGTATGAGCGCCCGCGCTACGACGTGATCGTAACGACCTTCGAGATGGTTCTGGACGAGATCAACACGTTCAAGAAGATCGCGTGGCAGTATTTGATCGTCGACGAGGCTCACAAGCTCAAGAACGAGGAGGGCCGCGCGCACATGGCGCTCGACTCGCTGCACACCGCCCACCGCCTCATCATCACGGGCACGCCGCTGCAGAACAACCTCAAGGAGCTGTGGTCTCTGCTGCATTTCCTCGCGCCGAAGCTGTTCAACGACGCCGACTCATTCGAGCAGTGGTTCGACACCGTCTCTGGACAGCAGGACGCGTCGGTGATGTCGAACATGCACAAGATCCTGTCCCCACTCATGATCCGTCGCCTCAAGGCTGACGTCAGCACCGGTATCCCCCCCAAGAAGGAGATCTACGTCTCATGCCGCATGACCAAGAAGCAGCGCGAGTGGTACCTGCACGTGCTCGCCAAGAACGCGGAGGTGCTGAACAAGTCCAGCGGCAGCGCGGCGTCCTTGACCAACGTGATGATGAACCTGCGCAAGGTGATCAATCACCCGTACCTCATGGACGGCGGCGAGGAGGGCCCGCCGTTCATTACGGACGACAAGATCGTCAAAACGAGCGGCAAGATGCTGATCCTTGACAAGCTGCTGCACCGCCTTCGCGGGGATGTGGACGGCAAGCACAAGGTTCTCATCTTCTCGCAGTTCACGACGATGCTCGACATCCTCGAGGACTACTGCAACTACCGCGGCATTAAGTACTGCCGCATTGACGGCAACACCAGCGGCTACGACCGTGACGCGCAGATGGCGGCCTTCAACTCACCCAACAGCGAGTACTTTGTCTTTCTGCTCTCCACCCGCGCTGGCGGCCTTGGCATCAACCTGCAGGCCGCGAACCACGTCATCATCTATGACTCCGACTGGAACCCACAGATGGACCTGCAGGCACAGGACCGCGCCCACCGCATTGGCCAAAAGCGCAGCGTGCGCATCTACCGCTTCGTCACGGACGGCACCGTCGAGGAGAAGATCTACCGCCGCGCGCTGAAGAAGCTGTACCTGGACGCGGTGGTGGTGCAGCAAGGACGGCTGCAGCAGGCCCGCTCCGGCAACCAGGCGTCGAAGGAGGAGCTGCTGTCGATGATCAAGTTTGGCGCGGAGGAGATCTTCAAGTCGCGGCAGGACGACGTCACGGAGGCAGACATCGATCGTCTGCTCGATGAGGGCGAGCGCTTGTCGAATCAGCTCAGCGCGGACGCCAAGAACCAGGTCCAGATGTCTCTCGCGAGCTTCCAGTTGGGTGCAGAGGAGGCGAACATCTACGATTTCGAGGGCGTCAGCTACCGCACCGGAGCCGAGACCCGCATGCTGCACATCCGCCTCCACGAGCCCGTGGCGCAGGCGGATCTCCACGCACAGTGCGGCAAGTACGGCGAGGTCCTCAAGGTCGTCTTGCACCCGAACCTCAAGGAGGCGCTCGTCTCGTTTCGCTCCACGAGCGGTGCGATTGAGGCCAAGGCCAACCTGCCCTACGAGTCCAGCTTCGCCAGCCGCGAGTCGACGACGGTGGTGAGCAGCGACATGATCTCCGAGTGCCTCGGCGCGGGTGGTGAGAAGCTCGGCCGAGGGCACCGTGTGCGGGAGCCGATCCAGTTCTTCTCCGAGGAGGACATGCAGGCGATGCAAACCAAGGCCCCGAAAGCACCGCCTCTCAAGACCCCCAAGGCCCCCAAGTTCCACCCGTACCAGCTCTTCAACGCGCGTCGCCTGCTCGAGCTGCACAACACGGAGGTGGCGCTGATGGTGCGCAACTGGAAGCGCAAGTACCAGTCCAACGAGGACAAGAGCAAGAAGAAGCCAGCGAAGAGCGAGGGTGGCGAGGACAAGACCGAGGATGGCCAAGCCTCCGGTGAAGAGCACGAGGAGGAGGAGGAGACGCTCACCGCCGTCGAGCAGGAGGAGCGGGAGCGCCTGCTCAGCGAAGGCTTCCCCACCTGGAGCTTCAACGAGTACCGTGCTGTTGTGTCAGCACTGACGAGCGGGGACGCTGGCATTCACGACTACGAGACCATCGCCGCGGCCATCCCAGGGCAGACCAAAAGTGCCGGCGAGGTGCGTGACTACGTGACAGCGCTGCTGGAGCGTGGCGAGCAGTGCATCAAGAACTTCGCGCGCGTTGAGGACCGCATCCGCAAGGCGCAGGCCAGGCGGCAGGCACGCGAGGACGTCTTCAAGGCAGCTCGCTGGAAGGTCGAGTCCTACGACCATCCTGAGACGCAGATGACCTTCAAGACAAAGGGCGACTCTGTGCTCGATCGCCAGCTCTTCTTGATGGGGTACAACGCCGGGTTCGCCCGCATCGACAAGGTCGGTGAGGAGGTGCAGTCACTGCCCCAGAACCGCTTCAACGTCTGGTACCAATCGCGGCCTGAGCAGTTCTTTGATCGTCGCCTCCACGCCTTGCTGAAGGTGGTGAAGCGCGAGTGGGAGCGACCAACGGATGAGACCCTCGAGCCTGAGCACACGCGTCGTCGTCTGTGAGACGCGACCTCACAGTCCGTGGCTGGAGCTGGCTGTTCCACCCTTGTCAGCGCGCTCATTGTTGAGCTACCCGTCGGATTTGTGTGAAAGAGATTTGAGACTCACATGTGTGTGTGTGTATGGCTGTTGGTGCAGGTTGTTTCCATATAAAGAAAGAAGGAACTCTATTTCTGTTTTTTTTTTACAGTGCTGTCATAGATCATCATATTCGCTGCTGTGCGTCTCCTGCTCACTGTCAGGCGTACTCTACTTTGTTGTCACGCGTACAGTGAAAAAGCAACCACAAGAAAAAGAAGATGAAGACAACTCCAGTGCGTGCAAGTGGTTGGTCTCTTTTTCTTCCCACTCACCTATTTCTGACGTTGTTAAAGAGTAGACGACTTTCATAACAAAAAGAAACACAAACAAATAAACTGAACTCGAGGTTCCACGGAAGAAGAAAGCGAGCGAGATGCTCTTCGATGTGTCTCTTTTCACTTCACCCACATGAGTCGTACAGAGCAGCTCATTCGCTGCGTCTCTTTCCTTTTTTCTCAATGTGGGTGACTAGGGTGACTAGAGTGATATCATCGATAATCTCACTCGGGCACAAACACAGACAGACTCTCGCCTCTGCGGCAGCATCTCTGCCAATCTTGTTTCCCACTCATCCTCTCCTCACCACATTCACTCTAAATCTCCCCTGGTCCTTCTACCCCCCCTCCACCCTTTCTTTCACACTCACAGAAACCTCAAAACATATCATAGTAGCAGAGTGAGCCAACCTGTTGGGTGTTGCACGTTAATCTTCCTCCAACTCGCATTGTGAGGCCGTGTTCCTGTAGAGACATCTCCACGTCACTTCTTTCCCCCCTCCACTCCTCCCCCAACCGTTTTGCTACTTGGCAGGAACCAGGTGTCGAGAACAAAGCCCGCTTCACTCTCACAAGCACATCAAAAACAACAACAACATATTTACA
This sequence comes from Wallacemonas sp. MBr04, assembly GCA_030849635.1. NCBI lineage: Eukaryota > Euglenozoa > Kinetoplastea > Trypanosomatida > Trypanosomatidae > Wallacemonas > Wallacemonas sp. MBr04. Next base: position 162,364 of record JASANR010001563.1, read on the forward strand.
GACAAAACCACCACAAACATAACACATAACGTTATATAGTTCCGTTTCGAACCACTCGTGAGTCAAACAATCAATCAAAAATCAACAAGAGTACGACACAGCCTGCACCTTGTCAACAAGCCACGATGGCGACGAACAACAAATCAGCGGCCATCAAGCCGTCGTCGAAGCTGCTTGGCGGCTACATTGAACTAGGGCCTGTCCTGGGCTCTGGTGGCTTCGGCAAGGTCTACTTCGGCTTCGATACCAAGAAGAAGCGTAAGGTGGCCGTCAAGATGATTGACAAGGAGCTCGTGCGCAACGACGGCATTCAGGCGTACGTGGAGCGCGAGATTGAGATGATGAGGAAAATTAAGTCCAAGCATGTCGTTCGCCTCCTCGGTGCGATCGAGAACAGCAAGGCATACATCCTCGTTATGGAGCTTGCCGCGAACGGCGAGCTGTTCGACAAGATCGTCGACTCGCAGCGCTTCGACGAAAAGACGGCGCGCAACTACTTCCAACAGCTCATCAGCGCCGTTCACTATTGCCACAACATGAACATTGTGCATCGCGATCTCAAGGCTGAGAACCTCCTGCTCGGCGACAACAACTGCCTCAAGGTCTGCGACTTTGGTCTCTCCCGCTACACCAAGGACGGCCGCTTCAACGACCAGGAAGTGCTCTTCACGTCCCTCGCTGGCAGCATCGACTACCAGGCGCCCGAGGTGCTGAAGGAACGTGGCTACGAAGGCAGCTCATGCGATATGTGGAGCTGCGGATGTATTCTCTTCTTCATGCTGTGCGGCTACCTGCCCTTCACGGACCGCACCGATGGGCTGACGCGGAAGCGCATTCTTAGCTGCATGTACAACAAGACCAACAAGTACCTCTCCCAGGGCGCCTCCGATCTCATCGCGCACCTGCTGGAGCGCGACCCTGCCACCCGCTACACCACCAAGGACGTCATCCGCGATCCGTGGTTCCAGGTCGACCTCGATCCCAGCCTGTTCCCCGAGGACAGCGATCTCGTGTCCCCGCAGAGTCCCACCACGTCCACGAGCGGCGAGTTCATCCAGCGCGCCGTCACGCCCGAGGAGAGCGGCGCCAACTTCGGCTCCCCCAAGGCCGGCATATCGCCGACGAGCAAGGTCGAAGGTGAGCTGCGCGAGGCGTTCCGCAGCGTCAACGTCACTGGCGATGGCTTCCTCGACCGCGCGGAGGTGCGGGATGCGCTGGTGAAGCTCAACGACAACAAGGAAGTCCCCACGACGGAAATCGACGACTTTATGAAGAACTTCACGCTCGAGAAGGACGGCCGCATCAGCGAGGAGCAGTTCGTGCTCGGCTGGGTTAGCCACCAAAACACGCTCGGCAAGAAGTACGACCTGCGGCGCATGTGTGGGCTGTTCCACTACGACCTGGAGAAGAACCTCATGGTGGAGCTGCGTAAGGCCTTTGATACGATTGATGTGGAGCACACCGGTGTCATCACGCGCGACAACATCAAGAAGCTCGACCTCAACATGTCCGACTCCGAGGTGGACCAGCTCTTTGAGGCGATCGGCCAGGCCAACGATAGCAAGAACAAGGCGCTGACCTTCGAAGGCTTCGTCGGCCTGTGCGCCACGTACGACACCCTGCGGAATCACCCGCTGGCCATCCGCCTGCGACGCATCGAGAACATCTTCGAGATCACCGAGCACACCAGCTTCAAGAGCTCGCTCAACACGGGCTACACCGTGGCGGGCTCGCGCGACATCATCATGGCGCACCTCATGGCCAAGCAGCAGAGCTTCTCCACGCAGTTCGAGAGCGGCGACATCCCCGGCTTCCTCTACGGCAACTGGATGGTGGACGGGAAGAAGGTGGTGGAAGTTGGCGTGCGCCTGCTGCCCGCCGCGCAAGGCTACACAAAGGTCGTGGCGTACCGTATTCGCGGCCGCACCAAGGACTTCCACGCCTGGTTCCTGCAGCTGCGCAAGGCGATGAAGGACGAGCTGCTGCGGTGCGAGGAGGACACGGCCGTGAAGGGTGAGGCTGAGCTCATGTAACAGTCAACGGTGTAGCGGCGCAACCCCTATTTGGCTGCCCACCACGTGTGTTTCTCTACCTTTTACTGACACACCGGCCTGCGCCGTGATTTTTCTTTGTTTGGTTGCGTTGGATCAGTCAGCTGGTCTCCATCTTGTCCGTGATTTTTCTCGTTTTTTTTCTTTTCTTAAAGTTGCGTTGGTCTATTGGCTGGTCCCCTCCTCCTTTCTCTCTCCCCCCTCTCCACCTTGCAAGCGTCGTTGCTAGCCACTGACGGAGCATTTCTCTCTGTGTGTGTCTTTTGGTCTTAGCGTTCTCCCCATTGAGGCTGCTCCCACCGACGTGCTTTGTTTTCGTCCTTTCTTTTACTTTTTGCGAGTGCGTGTTGATTTGGATGATTTCACTCACTTCGTTCCATTTCTTCCACAAACCCTTGCGTTGACGAAAGAAATACGAACCAAATAGAAAGAGAACGAAAAAAAGGAGAGAAACAATCATTATGGTCAAGAAACTGGAAGTTCACTTGGAATGCAACACCAAGCTGTTTCTCAAGTTGCCCTATAGAAAATGAATCCGCTGGTAAAACTGCAATAACCACAACAACCAGAGGATGACGTTGTGACTGTACAAGTGCTTGCAGCTGCAGTTCGCCTCAGCAACTCCTCTCTGAGGTGTTGGACTGGACAGGCTTCAACCACCCCAGTTTTGTTTCTTTTTCTTTCACGTCCCTTTGTTGCACAGAATACCCTTTCGTTTTTTTTTTTTCACTCTCTTCATCGGCTGCGATTTTTCCCTCTTTTCTTTTGACATGTTTTCCCCTTTCCCCTTCCCATTTTGTCCTTTTGGCTCACGTTTCCACTTCATCTTTCTTGTTTTATTCTCCACTTGTTGTGTTCTTTTCTCTAACCATTTGTACTTCCGTGCGTTACGTATGCGTTCCTGGAAAAAATTCCACAAAGGCGTTACAATCCAAAAACAATACACTATATTCAGTGACAACAAATGCAAAGAAAAACAACGGTCTCAAACTCTCACCCAGGTGCCGCCGGGAGGCTTTATTTGTTTCGAGACACCGCATGTACCCGGATGCACCAGTGGCTGCGGCGTGCAGCCAATAGACGAAATGATCTCATCACGTGGTATGCACGGGGCGTCTGCACAGAGAAGAACGCCAAAGAGTGAGCACGTGAGGAGCAAAGAAGCTTGCTCACCGTTGCGTCACGTTGTTGAATGTCACAGCCGCAGCACATCTGCTCAACTTTCTGTCCCCACCTTCTTTGCTGATCCGCCCACGTCCCACTGGCCCTTTCTGACCTCTCTCCTTCACGTCCACTTTCATGCGCCGTTTTCTGTATCATAAGTAGTGAGGTTCAGCCTTCTCCCTCCCTCCCCCACACAATAACACACTCTCTCTCTACGTCTTTGAAGGCATCGAAACACAGCAACAAGAGAGCGGTCTACCATGAGCGAGTCACAAGGTGTGTTGTCGTCCACGGCGCACCATAAGTACACCATGAACACGTCTGATGCCCGCGCGCTGCTGAGCAAAGATGAGATGCGGCACATTGACCGCTTTGTGGAGACCACCTCCGTCGGGCCCGGGACTGGCGCACCGTCCAGTCGTTTCCCCAACTTGCCATTCGATCGCGTGCAGCAGGCCGGAGACCCGGCGCTGCGCATGGTGGTCCACCCTGTCCGTGCCCACGAGAGTGCGCTCGACGTGCCGCTGCGCTACGCCGCACCGGAGGCGCTCCACGCCCCGCCCTTCGAGGACCCGCCGACGCATTTGCCGCTTTCACGCCGCATCGCCGCGCTGCTCAAGGGCGCGGAGAGCGCGCCACTGACCTGGACCACCACGCGTGCCACCGCCAAGGCCGTCTCCAAGGGCCCCAGCACGGCGCAGCTGACGGCACTCAAGGACGCGGAGATGCGCGCGCAGGCGGCGCAGCGCTCCGGCAGCACGGCCACCGCCGCCCAGCTGTACAGCGTCGTTGGCTGCATGCAGTACAACTACGGCAACCTAGAACTGGCCATCAAGGCGTTCAACAAGGCCCTCACTCACTTTGAAGCGCTCAGCGACGCGACGGGACTCGCCTTTGCGCACAACGTCCTCGGCGTCAGTCACTTCCGCCTCGGCGCGCACAAGATGTCGCTGGTGCACTACAAGAAGCAGGAGCCGCTCGGGGCCGCGTACAACCGCGCCGTCGCGCAGATCAACATGGGCGTCAGCTACGCCGCACTGGGCGAGCTCGAGTTCGCTGAGCAAGCGTTCGACGACGGCCTTGTCTCCGCGAAGGAGTCGGGCGAAGCCATGCTCGAGACGATCGCCTACGGGAATCTGGGCCTTCTTTCCGTGCGCATTGGCAACATGCGCGCGGCGCAAAGCAACCTGGAGCAGTGCTTGGAGAACTGCAGCGTGGCGCGGGACAAGAGTGGAGCCGCCATTTGCCTCTTGCTGCTCGGTGAGGTGTACTCGCTCATCCACGACCATCAGCACGCACTGTTCTACTACGAGCACGCGTACCGCGTCGGCGGCGAGGCAGGAAACTCCGCACTGGTTGATGCGGCGCGCGTAAGCATCGGAATGGCGCGAGGAAACGCTGCCATTCGCAATGTCGTTCTCCAACAAGCCAAGGCGATGGGGTGCGAGAATGACCTTGGCCACATCACCAGTACGATGCCATCATGATCGCCTCCCTTTGTGTGTGTGTGCGCGTTTTCTTGTTGACTTTTTGATCCCATGTACAGACTTGTTTATTCAAGAAGGAACGACCTGTTTTCGTTTCTGACACCTCGTCCAAAAAAGAAAACAAAAAAGACTTTGAAAGAGCACTTTGAGGCTGCGCGGTCACAATCAATACAGTGAGTGAGTGCCCGTGCACGACTTGGAGTGGCTGCACAGGGAAAATGCCATTCTCGTCTCATCACTCGCAATGACGAGAATCTGGTGAGCCTGGCGCGTCGCGTACTGCTTCTTCCACGTGCATTCTTGCTTCGTGCTTTGAAATGGCCACTGTGCGTCTTCTCCTTCCCACTTGCTTTCATACGCGGCGCCTTTCATAACGTCCCCACTTGCCTGTCATCATACCTCAATCTTCATCATTTTTGCGTGGCTCTTTTTTCAGTTTCTCCTTTGTTTGCTTTCACAATGCAGCCGCGCACACTCCAGACGCTGTTGCGTCGCGCTGGGACGGTGCGCTTCACCCGTCGTGAAGATGCCATGCGCACCACGTCAAGTCTCCTGAATCTGTCCACGCACTACGCGCGGTACCAGGACGCGGCCGACGTGCTGGTGCCACCGCTTCAGCGTCTGAGTCGGCGCCATGCGGCATCACTGACCCTCGTCGCCACGGAACTGAGGGTCGATGCGAACACCCGTCTCGATGGACGTCGACTTTCACTTCTGTGCAAGGTGCTGCCATTCGCCACGTCTTCGCATCTGCCCGCGGAAACCTTGTCGACGGCGTGGACGCACCTCGGCGGGGCACTCGTTGATGGCCTCCGCGCCTCGGCGTGGTCCGCGCACGACCTTCACGCCGTCACGAGTCCATTCTTGCGTCACGGTGCTGGCCACGTCGATGCCGACCTCGTGCGAGCCGTGCAAAGAGAGGTGTTTCGGTATCTTTCGCTGCAGGCGCCCAAAGTGGCCGACGCAGAGGCCCTCGCTGTGCTGACTGTGATGGCCGTCAACCTGCAGCTCGCGGGTGGTGGTGTCGATGCCGATATCGCGCTCGCCGCGGTGCAACAGACACTGGCTCAGCGCGCGGTGGATCTGCACCGCCTGGCACCGATCCGCCCAGGCCTGCTTGCCCACCTTTGTGGCCAGTGGAATCGTCTTGTGCTGATCAACACCCCCCTCGCATCCGTGGTCGAGCGGGAGGCGGTCGGGATCGCCGAGGACGGCGACCTCTTCGCGGTCGTGCAGTGCCTGCGGTTCCTGTGGCGTCACCCGCTCGTCACGGCGGAGGCCGCGCTGCCCAGTTTGCTGGAGCGCCTCTCGAGCGAGGCACTTGATGCGCAGACGTGGTCCGACGTCAGCCAGACAGTCGCGGACCCGACCGTGCTGTCGCGCCGCGCGGAGAGTCTGCGTGCCGAGCTGCGCGACATCGTGATCTTTCTGAGCGCGCAGCTGGTTGAGCTCTTTGCTGTCGCAGTCGACGAGGGCGGCCTCGAGTCGAGCTCGCCTGAGACGGTCGAAGCTGTTGCGAGGCGTCTTCTCGCGCTGCGACGCGTGCTGGCCCTGACAGCGCCGGAGACGAGCACGGATGGTGCGAGCGGTGCGGCTGCGCTTCCCGCTGAGTTTGTGGCGGCGGTGTCGGCGTGTGGATCGCGGATCAGTGCTGCAGCGGAGGCTCTCATGTCCAGTGCGAGTCCGCCGTTCGAGCTCATGTCCAGCCTCGCGGACACCCCGTGTGATGCGGCACGGCAGTGCTGCCTCGCACTCATCCACGAGGCCGCCTTGCAGTTCGTGCACCTGCCGACCGCGCAGGCCTTTCAGTTTTTGCTCGTGATGGGTGACACAGTGACCAGCGGCAGAGATGACGCTGCGGCGAGTTCTGTTGACGCCGTGACGGTGGCGTACCTTGCCGACGCCTTTGTGAAGACCGCCGCCGCGATTCCACCGATCCAGCTCGTGGCGGCCCTGCGTGCCTTGGCCGACTCCTGGGCCACCGGGGCGAGCGGCAACACGGCCCAGCAGGCTGCTGTCCTCCGGTTCTGCGTGGAGAAGGTTCAGGCGAGTCTCGCGGATGGTTCCATGCCGCTCCACGCGCTGCTCGTGGCGATGGCCGCGCTCCATCGAATGGGGTGCCGGGACGCGTCCCTGCACCTCGCCGTCGCGACGTACGTGGGCAGCAAAGCGCGGCTGGTGGCGCCCACGCTGCTCTGCCGCAGCGCTGCGAGCGTGTCGTGCGAGGCACTCGGCGAGGACCTCCTGGACGAGCACTCCGCCGTCCATGAGCTGCTGCTGGAAGCCACCACCAGCGGGCTCAGCGGCGACGCGACACTCGCACCGTCGGTCTGGATGCACCGGCATGACCCCGCCAACACGCTTTTGCCGCTCACCGCCGTGCAGCTCCGCAGCCGCCAGCTCGTCGACACGATGGCCAGAACACCAGCCCACGAGCGCGATGCGCTGGTCGACCTCGCCACACAGTACGTGGCACACCTTGCCGACGCGCACCCCGACGAGCATCGCCGCTTCTTCGCTGTCTTTGAGGACAAGGTGTTGAAGGAGGACGCGGTGCTGCGGACGTGCGTGCACGCCATGGCCCAGGACCGGCTGCTGCTGTCGCGCCTCAGTGACGCCAGTCTCGCGGCGATTGTGCACAGCTTGGCTGCTGTGCGCTTCACCTACACCCGCGCGGTGCGGGAGCTGCTGCTTGGCGTCACGCAGGAGCAGTGGGAGGACATGTCGGCCACGGCACTTGTGGACCTGCTGGCGGGCATGGCGAAGTTGTCCCTCACGACCCCAGCTGTCCAGACGATCATTGGCGAGCGGCTGGTGGCGCTGCTGCCGCTGCTGACACCTGTGCAGCTGGCGCTTGCGATCCGCTCCCTGCAGAGCCTCGGTGGGTCAGGAAGTAGCGTGGATGGCCGCCGTGCTGTGCTCGACGCCCTGCTCCGGCACGCTGCGACCAACGCGCGGCGCTTCGATGAGATGTCGCTGAGCGTGCTCTTCAGTACCCCATCCATCCATCGTCTCCTGCGTGATCCGCAGGTGGCGTTGCCACTCGCCCAGCAAGCGGCGCTTCAGTTGACATCCCAGCCGCAGCGGCAGCGCATTGCGGGGAGTCTGCGCCGATCGGGTCTGCCACGTGACGCCATCGCGTCCGCGTCGGCGCAGCTGCTCTCACCACACGCACCGCCATCTCTTCAGTTGGGGCGATGACGACCATCAAGGGTATGTACGTGTGTGCGTGCATGCGCGCGTGAATTGTGATCACACGACGACCACATCATCAACAGTGCTCTTGTTTTTTTTCTTCTCACAGACAATAGAATACCACCCAAAGTAGCACACATCTCTCTGTCAACGTCTTTCAGTCGTTGTTGTCTGTGAGCGACTAAAAACGCTCATGGCAGTGCTTTTGTGTTGAGAGACCGATCCGTCACTCTTTCTCTCATCGAAGAGCAACGAGAAGTCCACTGCAGCACTTCGTCGAACCGACCCAGAGCTTTTCCTCGGTCTCTCTTTGCCCTTTCCTCTTCTCTGTTATTGCGCACTGTTGTCAGCAAAAACCCAACTTTCCGTTCTTTTTCTTTCCCCCCTCTCCCCTTTCTCGCTAGCCTGTCCACTCCGTCTCTCTCTTTCTCTCTTTCAGCTCCCAGATTCGCTCACAATGCCCGTGATCACCACCAAGGTTAACATCCCGCTCGACGCTCCCAAGAAGTCGGAGATGACCGCGGCCTACAAGAAGAGCTGCAACTCCCGCCTCGGCAAGGGCGAGGAGTGGGTCATGACCATCTTCGAGCAGAACGCGGACATGAAGTTCCGCGACACCAAGGACCCCGTCGCCTTTGTGAATGTGCAGATTTCCGGCCCCGTTCTCCCGTCGCCCGCTCAGCTGATGACGCAGGACATTACCGAGGCCGTCAAGAAGGCCACTGGCATCCCCGGCGAGCGCATCTACGTCTGCTACTACGGTGCGCAGTGCTTTGGATGGAACGGCCACAACTTTGCCTAAGGCTTTCCTTCATCAAATGCCCACATCGTTTTTTTCTCCTTCCCTGCACTCGTTTTATTTATTTATTCTCTTTTTTCTTTACACTGAATGCTCTGTCGACTTGTCTGCTTGTAGATGGCAGATTATCATGCGCATCAGATCATCCAGTTTCTGTCTGTCTTTCCCTCTGTTCAAAATCTTTCTCTCCTGTAGACTGTATCATTCGTGCCTTGACACTTTTTTCAGCGGGTGCCCAACTATCGTTTTGCTGGATTTTGAAGTGGCAACATGGCGAGACCCCTGTCAAGAGTGTGAAAAAGTGTGGAAAGAACAAAAACAATAACACACAAACAAATAAGAACCGACCACATCTGGGGTACAGTAAGATGAGCCGGTGAGACGGGCGTCGACAACAGGAGATGAACACAACGAAGGTATGTATGAGTGCGTGTGTGTGTGCGTGCTGTTGCGACGTCATCATTGCTGCTGCACACACTTTGGATTTCAGCGGCGATGACCGACAAAAAGCCTTCACAGTGTCACAACTTGTGGACCGACTGACACCCCCACGCCACAGCTTCCGCCATTTTCCTTTACTCACCCACAACCACTTCCATCCTTTCATCTTCCCTTCTTCTCCCTTTCGCTCACCTTGCCAATCCCAGCGACGTATTAGTTTCACCCACTCTTGTTTCTTGCCATTTTCACAGCTCTTTCTCTCTCGTGCGACACATGGCTCTCAAGTTCGCTGGTGCTTTGCTGATCGGCGCTGCGGTGCACGCAACGCACAAGTCAGCCGACGCGGCGTCCGCCTACCTCGCGCCGTACCCGACCAACCCCAGCAACTCCGCTGTCTTCTTTGACATTGCGCGCCAGTCGACGTCGTACTTTGGCATGTCCTCCACCGAGCCCATCGGCCGCATCGAGATGGAGCTCTTCGACGATACCGTCCCGATCACTGCGCGTAACTTCCGTGAGCTGTGCCGCGGCAAGTCTGGACGCACGCCGGATGGGAAGCCTCTGTCGTTCGAGAACTGCGTCTTCCACCGGGTCATTCCCAACTTTATGATCCAGGGCGGCGATATCACGCGCGGCAACGGTACCGGTGGCTGCTCCATCTACGGCACCCGCTTCCGTGACGAGTCCTTCGCTGGCAAGGCGGGCAAGCACAAGGCCCCGGGTCTCCTCTCCATGGCCAACGCGGGCCCCAACACCAACGGCTCCCAGTTCTTCATCTGCACCGTTGCGTGCCCGTGGCTCGACGGCAAGCACGTCGTCTTCGGCCAGGTGACCAAGGGCTTCGAGCACGTCAAGACACTCGAGTCCTTCGGCACCCCAAGCGGCAAGCCGTCTCAGACCGCGTTGATCTCCAGCGCTGGCGTTCTTCAGGACGCCAAGTAAGCACCCAGCGACCAAACGGGTTTTTGTTCTATCAGTGTGACTGTTTGTCTGTCCGTTTCGTTTGCTCGTCCGCAACACGGACTGAGTCGAATGAGGACGGACATGCGCACACTGACGTAGGGAAAAGGAAACTTCACAATTACAACTCAAAGAATACACACGCACACAAACAAAAGAAAAGCATCCCCGCGTGTTGTGCAGCCACATGCAGAACACCAGCGGCGACAACAGTCGGACCATCGTCGAGTATTGTTTTTTTTCAGTGCCAGAACTGACACCAACGTACAACGTGGCGCCGGAGCGATGGACAGGTCGGCAGTCACATCGGCTGTTTGCTGGTGTTGGGTCGCGAGAGGGCGGGACGATAGCCCGTAGCGCGTTTCTCTCGCATCGTCCCCTGGATTCCCACCCGAAACGCTTCGCTTCGATTCTTGCTGTCTACTGCACTCTCACTATTGAACTCTCCGTTTGCATCACCTCCTTCTTCCTCATCCATTCCATGACTCGCTTTCCTGAAGGCACTTTTGGCCAAGGCGATGAGCAGCTCCTCACTTTTGGTTCCTCTGCGGATGCTGGGGATCGGCGTCTCGCAGCGGGTGACCTTGCACCGTGGCGTGGGGCGGACACCGTGGCCGCTGCGGGTGGTGGCCAACCAGGCACTGTCGTGCGGCAGCAGCGTTGCGCTCGTGCCTGCGACCGCGCTGTGGGACGTCAACGCGCTACTGGATCTGGACGCGGACGGACTCGTGCCTGACCCGGCGGAGATGCTCGCTGTCGTGGGCGACCGCTACCCTTCCCTCGATACGTTTTACATGGCGTACTTCCTCGCCTGCCAGGCGTACCGCACGCACCCCGGCTGGCAGGCCGATCGCCTGCGCGACATCCTCGACACGTTTCCAGCCATCGCGTCACCGCACGGTCTGGGCGAGACCCTGAGCCACGAGGCCGCGCTCTTGCAGCGCTTCTCGCAGGACTTCGCGACGCCGCCACTCGACGCGTTCCTCGCCGCGTTCTACTACGCAAAAACCTGCACCTTTCACATGCCCGCCGCCACCGAGGCGAGCGAGGCGACGGAGAAGAGCCACGCGGGCTCGCCGGAGGTGCCGCAGCGCCGGCTGGTCTGCGCCGCGCTCGTGGACGTGCTGCCGCGTGCTCTGACCAGCGCGTCCGATCCTGGCTCTGGCGCCGGCGCTGGCTCTCTCTCCCCCAACGTTGCTCTCCGGCCGCTGTCGCTGGAGGGCACCACCCTCGCTGACTGGGCCACCGCCAACAAGCTGCACGGCGCGCGACAGGCCATGAAGGGAAAGGACACAAAGCGAGATTTTTGGCACCTCGAGATGACATGCGATGTTCCACCAGGCACACCTCTTGTGCTTCCAAAGGACGTCCTGCTGACACCACCGTAACAACAACAACAAGACTGGGACACACACACAAACAGAATAGCCTCTCTACACACCTTACCCTCCACGATCCACGACACTCTATTGCCGTGTTTTGTTTTTTCTCGCTTGCACTATTGTTGCCTCCCTCTTCTGTGCGATGGCATCTGGTCTGCTGACGGGTTCGACACAGGCCATGTTGGGCCTTTCTGTCACCAACAGATGTAGTGGCGCTACGTCACACCACGTTTCCTCACTCACATTTTCCTCTCTTCCTCCCCTCCTTCTCTCCCCATCAACTCCATAACTTTTGTTTGTCGATGTCGCTCCGCACAGCAACCCTTTGCTTTCTTTGCATATCGCTCTCCAAACTCTCCTTCTCTTCCACGCAGCCCCATGCGTCGCTCTCTCCCTCTTTTCCTCCTCGTGGCTCTGTGCGTGGCCGTGCTCGCTACCACGCCGTCGCTGGCCGATGTCTTCCCGAAACGCATCTCTCTCCGTCGCGAGATGAACCTGGCGCAGGCGGTGTCACTGAACATGCCGCGCACCGTGGCGCGCCCGTACCTCGGCGAGACAGGCGAGGTCGTCATCCACGACTACCTCGGCGTTCAGTTCTACGGCGCCATGTCCCTCGGCAACCCCCTGCAGGAGTTCCAGGTCATCTACGACACCGGCAGCAGCAACGTGTGGGTGCCGGCGCACAACTGCTCCCTCTCGTGCCTCTTCAAGAAGCGGTACCAGCCGGACGACAGCTCCACAAACAAGCCCGACGGTCGCGAGTTCAAAATCCAGTACGGCAGCGGTCCCGTCAGCGGCCACGTGATCGCGGATGAGGTCTCCATCGGCGGCTTCAAGGGCCCCCAGAGCTTTGCCGGCGTCACGGATGCGTCTGGGCTTGGACTGGGCTACATGCTGTCCAAGTGGGATGGCATCTGCGGCTTGGGCTGGCCGAGCATCTCCATCTACGGCCTCGAGCCACCCATGTTCTCCATCGCGAAGCACAACCCCAACTTCGCAAACAAGTTCGCCTTCTACCTCCCGCAGGACGCATCCAACGAGGGCAGCCTCATCCTCGGCGGCTACGACCCGAACCACTTCACGGGCGATCTCGTGCGTGTCGATCTCACAACCAAGACCTACTGGACCGTCGACATGACCAGCGTCACGCTCGGCACCGCGCAGATCAGCAGCACCGTGACGGCAATTGTGGACTCGGGCTCGTCTCTCCTCGTCGTGCCCAAGGCGCTGATCCCCTCGGTCATGGCCACGCTCGGCGCCAAGGAGGTGGCCAACGGCCAGTACTCCGTCGACTGCAGCGCGGTGCCGTCGCTGCCGGACCTCACCGTCACGATTGGCGGCAAGGACTGGGTGCTGCACGGCAGCGACTACGTCATCAACAGCGGTGACTCCACCTGCATTGTGGGCATGATGGGCATGGATCTGCCCGCCCCCATTGGACCTGCCTGGATTCTTGGCGACGTCTTCATGAAGCGTGTTTACACTGTCTTCGACGCCGACGACGCCTCGCTCAGCTTTGCGTACGCCAAGTAGTACCCGAGCGACCAGAACAGAACGGCTGAAACAACCCTCCCCACTACTTTTCGCTTATACACCCCAGATCCACACAACGCGACCGAGATGGAGAGAGCGAAACGGACACTGACAAAACAACAACACACAAACACACAGAGAGGAAAACACTGACAGCTGTAAACCAAACCTTCCAAATATATCCACTCACAGACAGACAAACACTTCAAGCCCAAAAGGGAATGAAAAAGAAAAGAAAACTCTGTATCACTTGCTTCCATCAATTCTTCGTTCTCGAAATCATGTCAGAGTGCGTCGTTGGCTTCGCTCTCCCTCTCCTTTTCTCTCTCTCTCTCTCTCGTTCGTTTTTTTTTTCGTTCGCTTTTCTTCGCCTGGTTTTCCCACCTATTTTGCCAGCACGTTTCAAAGGAACAAACGGAGAGAAATCGATACTTTCTCACGCCATCGCTAGTCTGCGCACGTTATTTGCGGCGACGGTAGTCAGGTACTACCAACCACTGCCACACAAACTAGAAGTGTTAGAAGAGTGTTTCGTGACATGTGATGCGATATCATGTGAACGACGATGAAAATGATAGTTTTGACCATGCCGATGATACCCCAAGCGGATCATTACAGCAATGCAACTTTTCTCCCCCCCCCACATTGTCCTCCCCCCTCTCCTTTCTATTTCTCGTTATGTCTACACTAGTTACCTCGCTTCCGCGCCTCATTATCGTACTTGTACAGTGTGGAGAGACCATGGCGCGCCGAACTCCCGGTAGGAAGGACCTGGCCGCGTTGCTTGGGTGCGACGTCCCGCTCTTCAGCGCCCCCATGCTGGGCAGCAGCGGGCCGCAGCTGGCGTGTGCGGTGGCTCGCGCCGGTGGTGTGGGCATGGTGCCCTGCTCTGGCATGCCGGCAGGAAAGCTTGACGAACTCATCGGCCGGCTCTCTGTGGAGTCCGGTGGTACCGTCGGGTACAACTTCTTCTGCCACCAGTTGCCCGAAGGCAGCTGGGACACGCGGTCGGCCTTGGCGCGGCCGTGGCAGCAAATCATGGCGCCGATCTACGCCCGCGAAGGGGTGACGACAGCGCAGGTGGAGGAGGCCTATCAGCGCGCCGCGGACACACGCTTTAACGAGGCGCAGTGCCGTGTGCTGCTGCAGCGGGCACAGTGTGGCGAGGTGAGGCTGGTGTCGTTCCACTTTGGACTCCCGCAGCCCAGGCTCTGGTCCGCGCTGCGCCAGGTTGATGGGCTCGTGACCATGTGCACGGCGACCACGGTGAAGGAGGCTCTCTTCCTGAACAGGGCAGGCGTCGACGTGATCATCTGCCAAGGCGCCGAGGCGGGCGGACACCGCGGCACGTTCCTCGACTTCGACGCCAAGGTCGCCCCGGACCCTCTCGGTCTCTTCGCCCTTCTCCCGCAGGTGCGGCGCGCTGTCGGACCCGAGGCGTACCTCGTCGCGGCGGGCGGCGTGGTGGACGCGCGCACCGCTGAGGCCGCGTGCGTGCTCGGTGCGGACGGCGTGCAGTGCGGCACCGTCTTCCTGACAGCCGCGGAGTCGACCAGCAGTGCGCTGCATCGCCGCGCCGTCGAGAGCGCCAAACGCGCTGAAGACGCCCTCGTGACAGGCACCACCCCGCTTGACGCCGCGAGCCCACCGCCGCGGAACATCACAAACATCCTCACTGGCCGCCCCGCTCGCGGGCTCGTGAACGACGTGATGGCAGAGGTCGGTTGCGTGCGACCCGAGGCCCCGGCCTATCCGATGGCCACGCCGTACATGGCGGCCCTGCGTGCTGCCGCGGAGCCGGCGGGACGCGGCGCCTTCACGCAGCTTTGGGCGGGCCAGAACTTGAGTGGGTGCCTCGGCGGTGAGCTGAGTGCGGGCGAGCTCGTGCCACGCATCGCCGCAGGGCTGCAAAGGCCGACCAAAGGGACAGCGCAAGGGCACAAGACGTGACGCGTGAACCGCTCGTCATCGTCAACGCACCTCTCTCACCCTTTACCGATTTCTATTGCATATTTTTTTCTTCATGATAGCGCCACTCTCTTCAATACCCGTGCAGAGCCACACCACCACACACCACGTGAGCACACAACAGCGTGACACACAGCCGACCGGTCGGTATGAAACGACCTTGCACCACCGGCGACTTGACTTGCCTTTGGTGTTGCCAAACAAAGAAACAGTCGTGAGGAGAACAACCTCGCTGAACGATTGCCGTTTCCTCCCCGCACATTGACTCGTTCACCCACTCATCCGTGCTTTCCACGATCCCACCTTGGTCCATTGCATCAATCTCTTTCTCGTCACCAGATTTACAACATGTCCGTCCGCTCTATCCTGCAGTACAATGAGAGACCGAGTCACGCCTTGATCACGTGCACGCCGTGGACGCGCTTGCTGATTGAGACCGAGTCACCCAGCGGCAAAGGCCACGTCATCGGCACCGTTATCCGCGTCGGCAAGTCGCTGAACCACCTTGGCCAGATGTGCGCGCTCGACGTGGAGCAGGTCAGGTCGGATCCAACGGACGCCCAACGGTACTTGGACGAGGCGTGCGATTGGTGGTTGCACCGCCCCCCTTTTGGCGTGGAGCGACTGCCTGTGAGCGTGACAGCACCCAAGTTCCGGCGACAGCTGGTGCGCATGCGGGACTGGCGCGTCACGCGATTGGACATCAGCTGGCCTGACTTCAACGACGACATGTCGGTTGTCGACTTGCAGGACCTCGCGCACCTGCTCCCTGGCCTGGAAGCTCTCGCGCTGTCAAGCCGGTCCATGTTCAGCCAGTGGCAGCGTGGCGTGCGCCACACCGAACTGCTCTCCACGTGCCAAAAACTGCAGACACTTGACTTTTCGTACGGCACGCTGCCGGACATCACTGTGGTGCCGACAGCGCACCTGAGGACGTTGAATCTCGCTGTCTGCATGGCTGTGAATGACCTGGCGCACCTCGCTGGCGCGCACTGCCTGGAGCAGCTTATACTGTGTGAAGCGCGCAACGTGCGTGATCTGTCCCCGCTTCAACGGTGCACCGCCCTCCGTCTCCTTCGTCTGGAGGGCTGCTCCCTCATCTCTGACTTCACGCCCTTGGCGAGGCTGCCGTGCTTGGAGGAGCTGCGTCTCGACGAAACGCGCTGCAGCGACTTGGCACCGCTGCAGTCATGCCACACGTTGCGAATCCTCTCGCTGCGCTACGTTCGCGGGCTCACGAGTGTCGCTGCGCTTGCAGGCTGCCCCGCACTCGAATACCTCGACGTGAGTTACACAGGCATCACCGACCTCAGCCCACTTATGGCGTGCACGCGGCTGCGAACGCTCATCGTGCAGGAGTGCAAGAGATTACGCGATGTGGCGCCACTTGCGGCGTGCTCCCGACTGGAGAAGCTGAACGCGGCCGAAACGGATGTCCGCGACGTGGCCGCTCTGGCCCTTGGGTGCGCACAGCTGCGAACCTTGTGTCTGTCCGAGTGCCGCGAGCTGAATGACTTGGCTGGCGTCGGTCGTGCCGTGTCGCTGACGCGACTGGAGGTGTCTGGCACTGCTGTAACGGACGTCGCACCACTGGCCTCGTGTCAGACGCTGCAGTACGTGTGCGTCTCCAACACGCGTGTGGCGGATCTGTCCCCACTCGGTGGCTCGCGTGACGTGAGGGAGGTGGAAGCGTGCGGCCTCAACGAGCTGCGCACACTCAGTGGCCTAGGTCAGTGCCTATCGCTGCAGAAGATAACGCTCAGTTACTGCCGTAACCTGGATGACCTGTCGCCGCTGGCGGGTCTGCCGTGGCTGGCGGACGTGTGTGCGGACAGCAGCGCCGTCAAGCACCTCGCTGGTCTTGGCACGTGCCCTCACCTGCGTCGGGTGTCGTTGCGTCAGTGCAGGGCGCTGCAGGACTGCTCGCCGTTGGCCGGGGCACCATGCCTGGAGGAAATCGACGTGGCAGAGAGTGGTGTTGTCACGCTGACTGGCTTGAACCGGTGCCCATCGCTGCGGTTTGTGTGCCTCGAAGAATGCACGGCCCTTGTTGATCTTTCACCACTCGCAGGTGCACCGGCGCTGGAGACAATCGAGGCCTCCAGCAGCGCGGTCACCAACGTTCATGGGATAGACCAGTGCGCGAAGCTCAGGCGACTCGACTTGTCCGACACACCGTGCTCTCAGTTCAGCCTCCGCGGCTCCCGCAAGCCATGAGCCGACTGGCCCGACACTTCCCAGGACCACGCTCCGCATGCACCTCCAGACTCTTTGCGACGAACGCGAATGGACAGCTGGGGACATGGAGTGGCTGATGCACTCCGAATGGTTGCCAAAGAGGACGCTCGAGGAGATCCTTCCTCCGAGCGACTTCGAGAAGGTGCTGGCGGCGTGGCTTTCCCTGAGGAGGGACGAAGGAATCCACGAAGGCACGAAGCAGAACTACGCGAGTGCAACAAAGATTCTGCTCGAGCACGCCACCTGCAGGAGCGTGTCTCGTTTTGGGCCGTTGATGGATTTCATCAACAGCATCACACACGACGAGCATCTCAGCCAGGCCCCGCACCTTTCCCACGACGAGTGGAACCGACTAGTCCGCGACGAGACGCATCCGCAAGGACTGCGTGCGGCACTCTTCCTCGCGTGGAAGACGGCGTCGCGATGGAGCGATGTGACGGGCCTCCGTCCGCACAACTTCATCGAGCTGAGCGAGCGCAGCATCGTGATTCGGTTCACGGCCGGCAAGGTGCTCAGCAAAGACCCGTTTCGCCCAGAAGCGCTTGTCCACGTTCTCCACGAGGAGTCCATGAGTTGGGTTGTCGCCGCGATCGAGGCGTGGATCGCGGAGTGCAAAAGGACACCGAGGCTGCCGAGCCTCTACGTCCGTTATTTCGAGGAGCCGATCGCGAAACCAGTGACGGCGGATATGCCGACTTGGTCCGAGGCCCTCAAGACTCTGCCGCCGCTGATGGGGAAGCGGTTGGCAGACACGAAGAACTTCACGAGATGGATGCGCGACGCGACGGGGGGCAGGGACGGCCCGGTGTCGGCGCACTCCGTGAAGAGAGGCGCGATTGTGCACGCGCATGTCCAGGCGGCAGCCCAAGAGGAGGCGATGACGCAGGAGGCGGTCACGGCGATCCTCGCACGCAAGGAGTTGCAGGGAGCCCGGCAGCAGCTCGCGAAACACACGTCGGGCTCCCAGACCGTCCGCTACCTCAACGGAGCGCTGGAGGCCAACATTGCGCTGGCGAAGCTCAACAACACGGGCACCGCCACGCTGCAAATGTAGCCGCCACGATGGACAACCACCACGGCGGAGCCGAGGAGGCAGACCCGGAGTGGAGCGCGCAAGTCGCAGAGAAGGCGCGACAGCAGCACAGGACGGCAACAACAACACGGCGCAGAGGCCCGTGCCTGTCAGTACCGTCGACCACACTTGCCAAGCTCGAGGAAGATTTCGAGTGGCCCCTTCATGTCGTTCAGGTGGATAAGATTTCCATTCACAAACTGCTAGACATGATGGCGGACCAGACGCGGCAACGCTGGTCATATCTGCTGTCCCTCCTGCGGCACGATCCCGCTGCCGAGATCCCGGCGAACGAAGAGGACCGGATCGCGCGTGAGGCGGATGATTCCCACGACGCGCGACAGACGTCGACGACGCCAGACCCCGACGTGCCACAGAGCGTGGTCGACGAGGTTCTGGAACGGCAAGGCGCACGGCGACGGCAGCCGGAGCCGCTCTTGACAGCGGATGATGTGAAACGCCTGCGAGAATGCGGCATCATCATCGGCATCGACAAGAAGGACGTCAAGCACACGGTCATTCCGTTCACTGTGGTCGAAGAAAAGGCAAAAGGCAAGCGACGACGTTTCATCGCGTGGCCGAAGGAAGGCAATCAGTCGTCGAGAGAAACGTGTGGATACGTACCGGACGTGCCGCTCAAGCATGTTTCCGAGTATCTCCCGACAGTGCGCGACGAGTATGCTTGCACAGACGACCTGCGCACATCCTTCTTCCAGGTCCCGTTGGAGGCCGCAGCGCGTCCGCGCTCCACTCCGGGTCTGCCTCCTCGGCTCCGTCGTGGCGATGCCCGTGTTGTTGAGCTTCGCAAGCGCGATGTTGGCCTCCACCGCTCCGTTGAGGTAGCGGACGGTCTGGGAGCCCGACGTGTGTTTTGCGAGCTGCTGCTGGGCACATCGCAGCTCCTTGCGTGCGAGGATCGCTGTGACCGTCTCCTGTGTCATCGCCGCCTCCCGTGCCGCCGCCTGGACATGCGCGTGCACGTTCGCGCCTCATTTCACGGAGTGCATCGGCACCAGGCCGTCCTTGCGCGCTGTCGCCTCGTGAAGTTTTTTGTGTCTGCCAACCGCTTCCCCATCAGCGGCGGCAGAGTCTTCAGAGCCTCGGACCAAGTCGGCATGTCTGCCCTCATCGGCTTGGCGATCGGCTCCTCGAAATAACGGACGTAGAGGCTCGGCAGCCTCGGCGTCCTCTCGCTCTCCGCGATCCACGCCTTGATCGCGTCCACGACCCAACTCATGGACTCCTCGTGGAGGACATGGACGAGCGCTTCTGGGCGAAACGGGTCCTTGCCGAGCACCTTGCCGGCCGTGAACCGAATCACGATGCTGTGCTCGCTCACCTCGGTGAAGTTGTGCAGGCCGAGGCCCGTCACATCGCTCCATCGCGACGTCGTCTTCGACGCGAGGAAAAGTGCCGCACGCAGTCCCTGCGGATGCGTCTCGTCGTGGACTAGTCGGTTCCACTCGCCGTGGGAAAGGTGCGGGGCCTGGCTGAGATGCTCTGACTGCTTCAGCGAGTCCGGGTTGTCGCAGAAAAAGACCGCCGCCAGGAACTCGTACCTGAAGTTCCTCCCCCCGCAGGGGCAGAAGCTCAACTCTGGTCCTTCGGGACGAACAACACAGAAACTTGAACATCAGACCCACCCACTACGTGCAGGCGATCGATTTGTTGGCAGGAGACTTTCTCTTCAGCTTTTCCAATGTATTGCTGGCACAAGGCTTACTATACATGATTACTTTTCGTACTCTTCTGGCTTGGGCAATGCTTTAAACAGTAAACAGCTTTAGGGTATCTATTCTTTTATCCTTCTTTTTCAGTGCCGCCCCATCCACCCCGCAGTAAAGTCTCTTTTCTTCGAAGTATCAATAGTGAGTAGTGATTTTTGCAAATAAAAGCTTTACATACACGTTCCTTCCTCGTTAATTCAATGCCCCCGTTAATTCGTTAGCTCTTTAAATACTTCAATGGGCGAACCCTACCTTCCACAACAAGAAACAAGGGCACCACGACGACCCTTCCACAGTGCAACAAGGCAACAACGCATGCTTCTGAACGAAGGACGAAATGAAAAGAAGAAATACACACAAGACATGAGAGAGACAAAAAGAGAGGACTTAGACACTCAGCCCGGGCGAGTAGAACGACCTACGCGTCGTCACCGCCACGGCCTTGCCAGTGATGACTTGGTAAACGAGATCGAGAGAGCGAGGTCGAGAGAGAGAGTCATACATATGAGAGAAGTCCCTTGGTGGGAGTGAGCTTGCCACACCGTGACAAAGAAAAAGTACCATCACTTTCGTCCACTACGCCAATTCTCCCTATCTGCATCATTTCCTGACACGTACACTATTCTGAATAGCGAGAGACAATTCCTCTTCCGCGCCTGTGACGGCCTGGAAAGAGTGAAGGCACCGAGACCTTTCATTATCAGATGGACGTTGACAAGATGAACGACAGCAAACGCGAGGCAGAGATCTTTAAGGCCTTCGCTAGAAAACACCTACTGTGCCCAGAGCTCAGAGTGATTCCAGCGGACGAAATCAGGGCCCGAGTCAGGTCGGCGAGGCTGGGTGCGGTGGTGCAGGTGACGCTGCGCCTTCGGACGGAGGCTATTCCGGTCGCGGATGGTATCCCGGTGTCCGCGAAGGTGGTCATCTCCAGGATAGACGCCAGCAGTTTCACCGGACACATCGACGACTTCAACCTCCACTTCCTCAACCCGTGGGACACGCGGCTACATCTGGAGAGTTTCTTCGAGATAGCAGCCAAACACAGCGCGTACATATCGCTGAACAACGTCCTGCAGAAGATGGATTTCATCGTGTTCGACCCAGATCTGACGCCGACAGAAGCGAACCTGGAGTGGCGCAGCCGGTTCGCGAGCAACGCCCAAAGTCTCATGGACTTGAATCCGCTGGAGTTTGGCTCGTACCACGTGCTACTCGACCTCCGGCCCCATGAGTGGAAGCCTTTCCTGGCTGCGCGCTGGGCAGAAATGATGGAAGAGGCCGACCTCAAGTTTGTGCAAGAAGGGGTGGTTTGGGACGGCCTATGGGACGCCGCGTTGAGCCATGTGCGGCAATGCGGCCGCACGGTCGCGGCAGAAAAGAAAAAACGAGCGCAGGAAGGCAGCGACGCATCGACGACGTCAACACGGCGAACTGGCGGCAGCAGCTACGATGGACACGCCACCCACTCGGAGGTCCTGGAAGCCAGCCAGCGAATGATTTCGGTGTTCCTGGCCGGGACGTCGGCGAGACCTCTGGATCCGGAGCTAAGAACAAGAAGGACCGGTATGCTGAAGCCACCCAGCGAGATCTTTCAGGTGTTGCTCGGGTGGCGTCAAGCGGCGTGTGGCAAACCCGCGCGCTCAAGGGCAAGCAAACGCAGCCGCAGCGACAGCGAGCAGACGGCTGTTGCCGCTGGCGCCTACCACGAGAGGCAGTCGCACCGGTGCGCGAGCCAGACACGTGCACAACAACGCCACTGCCCGCAGCAAGGCGGCGACCGATCACAAGGGCCGTTCGCAGAAAACGAGACCGAAAGGCGGCGCGGCAAACGGCGACGCCGCTGACAGCACGCCGGCCCAAGGTGCGGCGGGCCACAGGACCGCTCACAACACAACACCAACCACATCGCACGATGGAGCCGCGCCGCACCGTTTAAGAGATGAAGCCAGAGACGGCAGCATTCCGTCATTCCTTTCCCCCGTTTCCGTTTCTCTTCATTTCACCACATGTTGCCACTCGTGTGTCAATGTGCTCAGCAACTTGTACCACCTGTGCGTGTTATTTTTCCCTGTTTGACGAATTTGCCTCACATAACGCGTAACGCTCATGCCCTCAGGCATCACCACGATCTGGTCGCGCTGCTTTGACCGTTGTAACCCTTACAAGCAGGCAGGGGCAAGGGGGATCATGCGAGAAGGGAGCATTTGCAGTGCAGCGGCTTTGCGCGCTCTTCTCATGACTGTGTACAGCCTCTCGCTCGGCAGTTGCCTGCAGCATCAGCCCACATTGCTCTCTTGAATGCATCTTCCCATACACGACTCTTCTTCCGATCTCCTCTCATCTCACACTCCCTGGTTGCGATTCCGGTGTCCCCCATTGACATTTCGTTTCGCTTCAGTGGTACACTACGACATCACCACCACCACGAATCATGCTTCGTCTTTTTCACCGTGACGTTCCACTCACGCCTGAGTGGCTGTGCGCAAGGTGCAACACTGTGGCGCTCACCCCTGCCTACAGGTACTCGGGCTGCACCTGTCAGGAGAGGCTCTGCCAGTACTGCGCCAAGAACCGCATCATGGCCGCCAGCAATGAGGAGCTGCGTCTCCGTTTTGCAGGTGAGCCTGACAGCGTCCCGCAATCGTGCGCATACTGCAAAAGCACCTCGGGTGAATACACGGTGGACCCGGAAAAA